>JAVJAQ010000945.1:597500-669629 GCA_032362365.1 Zygogramma bicolorata
AAATACATTCTTCTAAGAGTTCAATTTTTCATTTTTACATATGATAGAATGTTAGCTGCAAAAATTTTGGTATTCAATCACCTACACATAATTAAAAACATTACTATTACAGAGTTGGACAAATACACCACTTTTCGTGAATTGAATTGAGTCACAATTCTCGCAAAAAATGAATGGAATTCATGAATTGAAAATTCATCATAAAAAAAAAATCGAAGCCACGAGCTAGCTTGTGAATTGTTACTCTAATCATTTCACAATTCATTTTGCCAATAAATATCAATCGATTTCCTTGCCAGATTTCAAAATGGGTTTTTTCGTTAACCAGCTGACGTCCTCACCTCTTCATGTGAGAATGAAAAAAAAATAATGTCTGTATTAAATTTGCACCTTTTTTGCCTGAAATCATTTTGCACTTGATCGAATATTTGTCTTTTCAAATATTCCCCAGATGACTTGATTTTGTATTTTAGTGGTGATATCTATAAAAATTCAATGATATTTTTTTGGCATTTAAAAACTACGCAATACTTTTTTGCCAATTTGTCTTGTCAGAGATACTTGAATCACGGATTCACTATTTCTGTGTAAATGAGAAAATCGGCGATTGATCTCTTTTCTACCGAAAATTTAACGTCATTACTTTCCTGATATATATTTCAAGAAACGTCCTTACCTAGGCATATCCATCACATTCTTTACATCAATTGTCCCAGAATGATTGAGGATGGCAAGATTCATATAAACAAATTCACGATCCTGAAATATGCAGACTGGAGCTTGAGAATAACTGTAAACGACATAGTGTGATACCTCTGATGTCATCGGCGCATTTAGGAGGAACACTGAAACACTTTTGGGAATAGCTTGTGAATTTTGAATCTGGATTGTGGCGTAAACTCATTTTCGTGAATTGAATTCACAAAAACAATTCAGAAGTCACAATTGACTGAAAAAAAAGCAACGCACAGTTTACTTTTTTCAAAATGAATCGAGGCCAATGGATTGTATTTACTAAAAATGGATTCAATTCATTTCATTTGAATTCGCTGAAGGGGCCGTTCATAAAATACGTTCGCATACAAGGAGAAGGGAGGGGTCTGGCTGAGTGTCACAAGATGTGATAAGGGGGGACGGGGGGTATACGGCAACGTGATGTTCGCCGTTTATTATTTTTTGACATGAGCGCTAGCCAGCGTGACCACTTTTGGTAGAAATCCACTTTTTTAGTAGATTTCTGACGAAAATTGAAAGATTTTGGTATGAAAGAAATCTTCAGTAGATTTTGGTAGAAATCTACATGTGCGACATCTTCTAACGAATTCCTAAACTCGTCAGATTTTTTAATCAAATCTATAGTGACTCCATCTTTGCGAATGAATTTTCAGTTGTGAATGCGAATTAATCTTGTTACACTACACTGTATTTCACTGTACAAATGAAACAAAATAAAGCGATTTTTTACTGTTTCATTGTGTTATTGGGCACTGAATCTTCTGATTATGTAAAATATGTATATTATTGGTGCAATACCGATTGTAGATATTTCGGCCCATTTAGAAAATCCTTGGACTTCTGATTAATAGAAATATTATTTATTATTTATATGTTCGTTATGAAAGATAAAGATATTTATTAATTTATTTAAATTTTATTTTAATAACTGAATAAATATTTTTAATTTTCAGAATTTTTTTACTATCATTTAGAATTTATCATACTCAGCAGGGGGGGTCCTTAGTTCTTGTGACGAAATATTCCTAGGGGGGTCACAAAAAGTGTGACACCCCGTGATAATGGGGGAGAGGGGGTTAAAAAAAAGCTGATTTTAGTGTGACGTATTTTATGAACGGCCCCGAAGATGAATTCAGTTCATTTCAAATGAATTGAATTCACTATTCTGTCCAACTCTGGACTGTATCATACTTGGAGAGCTTTCCACCAATTGCTACAGGATTTCATAAAGGCTAATTTTTTTGCTGTGATGAGTTGTAATCATATCGAGGTTACTAATATACTTTCATAAAGGGTGAAAATTTGTGTACTAACCATTTTTGTTATGAATAATTGGAGAAGAAACCAACTCTTATTTTATGGAATAGATCCAGTTAGAAGTCGCTTGAAGTTCCTGATCTTGTGAGCAGGTGCAACCAGCTCTCAGTTATGTATTAGAATGAACGAAAGGCTTTTGTTTCAAGCAGCCATTGTACTGTGTTCTCCATTATACATCGAGTGACTCAAATTTGACTTTCTTTGAAATATTTATAAATGTGAGCCAAATTTTCATCCCAATTGGTAGCTTATAGAAAAATTTATACAAACCTATAGCACTCTCATCCACCAACCTAGCTTTGCCTTTGATATACCCTACATTCCCAGGAGCGCAGTGAGAATGGCTGAAGGTTTTCAAAGGCTGTCAGTCTGCACTGAGCCTCTACACCATTTCTAGGCGCAAGTTAGTTTGGGAGAGTTGAGTTGTGAATATTTGTCTACAAGATAATTCGATCTTCATTTTCGTTGGTCTGTTTTATGACGCTGTTCATTCCAATTTCTCTTTAGAATAATATTTATCGTTGCCACAATAGGACTATTGAACATTTGAAGTAACTTACGGAATCCAACAATATTTTATATACTCATTTGGTTACACCTAGCAAAATTACATTATCCTTTCTATAAGTCCCTCACACACAGCTCTACAAAAGTCAAGGCGAATCAACCATTCGAACAACACGATACCCTGAATATATTGCAGTACATTTACTATTTGGCAAATCGTTTATATTTTGGAAGGCAACAAACGTTTATTCTCGCGACAAATCAAGATATGACACAGTTCTTGTCCTTATCGTCCATCGCCATTCCTTTCTTGCTGGGAGACTTCTGGATTGTTGCTTGCCTTCTTCTGGCGATGGCAAGGGCGTCGTTGGGAATATAGGAGATTCTCACTCCACCGTAGGCCCTTCTCGGGGGTAACTGGTAGTCCAAATCGTCGCTGGAAGAACTGGAGGAACAAGTAGAGCAGTAGCTATCGGCGTCGTCGTCTCTGTCTTTGTGCCGCGAGCTGCTACCTGAAATTTTCAAGAATATTTCCATCGTATGTTAAAAATCCCATATGAAGCGGGATATTTTCGATCAATTACAGCGATAAATTCCCGGCGGGACATTTTCGAGCTGGTAAATACCCGGTAGGTATCTAAAAATACCCGCTCGGTCCGTGTATCTATCTATAGTAACGATTGTTAAAATGTACATTTGTCATCTTGACAGGCATAAATACTGAATTTTTAACGTCCGGAAATATTCTACCGAATTACACTCGTGCATCAAAATAAACCTGATAATTTTCAATTCAAGCATGTTGTCAGTAAAAAAACTGCATTCGGTTATTTTCATATTTTGCTAAAAGAGCTCTCCTCCTTCGGAGTCGGGCTCTTTCGACAAAATATGAAAATAAACTCTACACTTGTGTAATTACTCCCGATAAACAATACAGTGGTGAAAAAGACCGCTCCAAGAGTGTTTTATTCCCAAAGTTATACGAGTCCTGCGATATTCCTGATTCTTGATCGGGTTTCAGTTACTCTGAAGCATTAACGTGTTACTGGCAGGGTAGCTGTTACATTATTATTCTACTTATCTTTTGCGGTATGCATCAGAGAAAGAGGTAATATACCTGTTGATGAGAGAGAGGTTGTGAAGGAGACAGAATAATAATTTGAGACATAAATTTACCCTATTCTTCAAAACTTCTCTCCCACATTCAGAAGTTCGTTGAAAAACCATTTTAAAATCCATTCATAATATTCCATTGTATTCGGATCTTCATCTTTTTCTGAGTTACTTTCTCAGATATGAGATCAATACCTCTTCTCATCCATCAATAAAATAGAAAGTGTTTCTAATTGTTTTGGGAGTTATTCATATGAAGTTAAAAAAGTTATATATGCCACCTGCCCTTAGGGATTGTTATCTTGTTTTTTTTGGGGTATTTTACACTAACTGACATACTCCAACAGGGCAAGAGGCGATCACGTTCTGATCATTGCTTCCGTGCACTGAATCATGAATTGGAATATAAAAAACCCAATTCTCACTGTTCATCTTACTACTAGACCTAGCAATATCCACATCGAAAAGCCTGCTATAACTCACATGTCTAACTGCTAATTTTAAATAGCATTTACTAACCATCGTGATCATCAAGGGCGTATTATTGAGCTTTTTTTTTTTGATCGTCTGCTTAGTATGCTCTAATATTGCTCTCTGGAGTTGTAACAACTCGCAAAGTTTTACAGTTCTTATAGTTGACATTGTTTGAGGTCGAACGTTGAAAAATTAAAACATTTTAAAACAAACAACCATGTCATTAAAACTCTTTGACACTTATCAAAGGAATATCACAGGTGGATGTCTAAATGTAATGCTCATTACTTTGTTGAGGTCATATTGAATGGAAAGATTACTACATATACATAAGTAGTCTGCTGAACTGTGATGAAACATCACGAGCCTATACTTTAAGCTCGAGCCCCCGATCCTCCATATCGAAAATGACTGCAAATGATGATTATCACTAATAGAATAGTTATTCTTGACTTGAGGCAATGACGATTTTTCATGAAAAGTACTCAAGTGAAGAATATTCTTTTCTGATATGCCCAAATTTGAAAACTATCTGGATATTTAGTAGGGAAGTTGTTCTCAACAAGTATCAAGTCATTCGCAGGACTCTCTTAAAAATTCGAAGTTGTATTCGGTCTTTCGATTTTTTTTGAGGAACGACAAGTTTCAGTATAGGTACATTTGATGGTTTCATGATAATTTTGACACTAATGAGACTGACTAGTAGTTACCTTGCATATGTGAGTCTGAATTGGTTTTCTTGGGTTTGCTTTTTCTCTCCAGAGTATCGACATGTTTGGATCTGCCAGAGTAGCTCCTACTTCTCGGAAACCTTCTTGAAGCCTCAACACTGGCATTATCGTTTTCATCGGCTTCGAAGGCCTCATTGTCGTCGCCTTTGAATCTGACGCTCAGTAAACCTCGTCCTCTTTTGTTCGGAGAACCAGGAGTTGTGGAGTTACCTGTAAGATTATAATGGAGGTGTTCAACGAGATCCAAAATGAAAACACGTGCTACATAATACTCATGCAACCAGTAAACTATGTACCTGTGCTTTCACTAGATCCCGGTATCGCTAACTCCGGCATAGATGAAGCATGCTGCGGAACCTGCTCTGGGTTACTATTATTTGACTCTTTTTCCTCAACTCTGTTGTCCTGTTTACTTTCAGACTCCTGATTGTAATCAGACCCAGACTTGGTCGGCCAGTCGTCCAGACTCAGATCCGCTAAATGTAGTGGTTCCCTACTTCTGTCCCTAGCCGAGAGTAGTTTTTCCAGATCGGGTGAATGTCCTTGTCCGCTACATCGTTCTGTCAGAAGTCGTTCTAGATTTCGTTCTAGCAGAACCCTGTCCAAACCTCTACAACTGGGAGAAGCAGAAGGCAAACCTCTAGACATGGTTTCCTCGTTGGCCGGATCGTTTTGGTAGGTGTTGGTTCCATTGTCTGACAGAGTAGGGGTACTAGGAATGGAACAAGGTTTTGGAGATCGTTGTAACGCTCTTCTTCCCATTTTCGGAGATCTTGTACCCGTAGGAGATCTGAAATTATCAAAAAAAAACATTATTTCAAAATGTTTTTGTTTTAAGTTTTTTAACAGTCTACAAAAACCCGACCCTTAACTTGTACCTACTATAGAAAAATGGTTGTGGCAGTGGTTAGCTAATGATGAGAAGGTCCTCTTATGGTCAAACCATTGTCTATAGAGGAGTAGGCTAGTGAGCCAACCCCATGGAAATATCACTCGAAGGGATGGAGACTACTTCCAATGGCCCTTTGGTTTCTCCGATGTAAGACTCTAATGGTATTCGATAAAGCCTTTTCTTGGAATCGTTTTTTTTATGATTAAGCTTTCGTGAGGAAGCTGCGTAATGGGTTTTCCGATGAAAGGCAAATTTTGACGTATCTCAAACTTTCAAACCCTTTGCTAGTCCTTTCATGTACCGAAGAATAATTGTTTGTTATGTTGTCTTTTGAGGTTCTGGTTCGTGCTGATGTCTTGGAATAGTTGTGATTTTTTCTAGAGAATGTTCACCTTGAGATTAAATTTATATTACACCCTCAAGAGCGAAGCCAAAGTGAAAGAACTACTCCGTAAGTATTTCTACTCTGTTTGAGTACTCAGTACACGTGAAATGTGATACTTGTATTTTTATAGCGGATCTACAAAAACTTTTAGTTTTGTGATATTTTCGGTTATTCTCGAACATTCCCACAAAAAATAAGTGATATCACAATTGAATTGTAGGAATGTGTTGTGAAACTATTGGTGCGATATAATTGCGGTCTTGTCATACACCTCTTTCGGCGGGTTGAACAGTAAACTCAGCCATTACTCTTACTTACCTAGTTACATACTGTCCAGTTGGCGAAGAAGGAGATGCCGAGGGAGACATAGGAGGCAGGTGCCTCTTCATTGATGGCGAAAGGGGTGGCGGTGTACTGCTTTCATTAGGCGATGGGGGTCTATGTGGTCGATTCCTAGGCTGTTGTCGGGGTACTCTGGTATTAGGACCGGAACTGTCACTTGGTGTGGGGGGTTCCCCTTTGCTACATGCTATGGAACAATAGATGGCACCTCTGCGAGGCAAGAACGGCCTACCCAGCAGAGAAGTGTGGCAAGTATGGCAACAAAAGCAGGTTTCCGTGGCGTGCCAGTGTTGACCTTCAAAATAAGGGTTGAATTAGATTGATATATTCAAATGATTGAATGATAATTGAGGTGTGTGCATGAAGGAAATAATGGGTGAGAACAATAAGTGTAATAATTATATAAAAAAAAGATCACTGGTTACCTTCGTGGGACATCTGTCCTTGGTCAACTCCAATCGGTTCTCCGCAAGAATCACAGTATTCGGCAAACATGGCGTCGAAGCAGTGAAGGCAGTATGGCCGCCCGTCCCTCATTATGTATCGTTGCCCTCCAAGTTGTCGTTCGCATTCCGAGCAGGCAAAGTGTTTCATGTGCCATGCTCGACCTTCCGCCTCTGTACATTCGTCGGCTAGGATAATCTGAAAAATATTTGTGAATGATTGAAAATGAATTAATGAAAATAGTTTTGTGTGAGTTATGAGTTGTATTTTATGTGGATAGAGGATAAGCAGGACCATATGTTTTTACAAAAAATTCGCAGAAAAATCATCGTTTTTTCCAAGAATAACCCAGTGATATTATCCATACTTGGTTCGAGTGAATCCTACCACCAAACTATGAGCATCTCTTTTGCAACCAAATGATATTCCTTCCATATTTTGTGTGCGAAGTGCATTCATTTTGGATTTTACAGTGCCACGTACCGATAAAAGACTAACACAACAAGATTAGTACCTTCAGGAGAAGAGAACTGATATTCCTATTACTACGCAGTATCAGTTTTTTCTCCTAAAGATGATAACCTCGTTAGCAAACGCGCATTGACGACAAATAATATCAGTTTGGTGTTAGGATAATTGATCTCTAGAAAGAGTTTCAACTTTTATACCAAAGGTGTCAATCTCATCGTTTATAGTTGGGATCAACAACTACTACATGAATGTGGTGCAATAGCTTTTGGTTTATAGGCTGTTTCCCACATAAACTTGTTTCTGTAATCTGCGGTTTTCAACCAGGTAGTTCCTACCTAGTTGCAGAAAGTGTGTTATGTATGATAGCTCGCGTAGCAGGCTTACTATCAATTGTTTTGATGACGCCAACATTATTGGTAAAACGCACTTCGAATGCATCAAGTGCTTCTTACTTTGGTGCTCATTTTGTAATCATTGAGCTCTGTAAAAAAAGGTATCCCTATCTATACCTGTATATTTCGACAGAAATATTGGCGTATGTTGTTATCCAATAAGAGCTTAAACACGACTTTTTAATTTTTTTCAAGTATTTCAATATAGAGGATAAAAAAAAACATTTTGTATTATCAGTTTGCAAAAGCGGGTCTATGGCGGCCTCGCTACCAGAAAGCGGGGCTGTCCCGCCCAGAGCGGGACATTTGGTCACGTTAGGCATAGGTACCTGAATTTGAAGATTGTCCGTAATGCCCAGAAATCATTTTCTTCCATTGGGCATGCTGTTTCAAATTGATTAGGTGCCCACATCTGGGTACTTATTCGAATTTCAAACGGAACTCCCAGATTCTTTAAAAACATACTATGCCATAATACTGTTATAGTACATACTACAGTCCCCTCCTAAGCTTCATGGTCTACCAGTGGTTGTTTTATGTAGGAGTGTGGTTTTTGTTTATTTGGGATAAGAGCCGGTCGGCTAGGATACAATAACGCCGTTTCCCATCACCAGAAATCTAGTAGATTACGTTCCCTTTTCGTCTAACCAAGGTAAAGGAAACTCTCCCGAATCAAATACATTCCACTGTACATTTACATCTTTGGTGTGATAAAACTGGACCTCTCTGGTTTCCAGTTATTCACCTTAACACAATTCAAATTGTAAGGGCACATGAAACAATACATTTTTATAATAATCCCAGACGGCACCCAATATTCCTGGAATATCCCTACTACATCCCATTTTCCAGTAGATATTGCAATATTTCTGGAATATTCCATAAATATGTGTTTTATATCCAATATCCATGAAAAATATTCCTGGAATATATTTTTACGAATATCCATCAGATATTCTTATTGAATATTACTGGTATATTCAAATGTCATATCGAGCAGAAAGGTAGATATTCGAATATTCTGGGAATATTCAAAATGAATTTGTGTAGCATATTCAACTAATATAAAAAACTAGTTAATTAAAAATGTAACACCGGAAGTTTTTTTTTTGTTATCATATACGCATTTATCCTTGTTCCTATTTCAACTGGAAACTGGGGTGGTATTTCATGTACCACATAATTCTATTCTTCCTTTCATGCAAAAAGTGAAATGGCACTATGCTTGACTTCATAGGAGAGACAGAGACATAACTATCAGCAAGAGAATATTGTAGTACGAATTTCAAGGTTCGTAGACAAAATATTAAAGTTGAAGCATGATTAGATTTTCCAAGTACGACATTTGATGTGAGATTTCAACCAATTGAGATAGGTATTCAATTATCTACGCCGAACGCCGCAGCTTGAGAAATCGAAAGCTGATTGGTCGTTCCGAAGATTCATGTTTTTTTTTGACAAATGACATTGACATGTGATCTTGTCAACTGTAAGTGTTTTTGATAAAAAATTCGCAGCATTCATTTTGTGTGTTGCTCCGGGACTTCTTATTTCAGCTTTACCATTGGTTGAAAAATGACAAGTGTCAAATGATGATGATTATACTGGCTAGTGCAGAGACAGTATCAATGATCATCTTTAATGATATCAACATTCCCATTAAAATTAATCGTGGACGCCATCATCACCATACATAGATGACGTGACGCGAATAAAATAGAAAAACGCGCGTTCAGAATTGAAAAGCGACTGCTTTGAGGTTTTTAATCTGAACTTAACGGTAGATGAAATAGAGATTATATTCCTTATTTCATCCGCACCATGAATAGGAGTAAATCAGTATAGAAATATCAAAGTTGTACCTACCTCATCACAGGCCGAGCACCTCGGCTTGATGGTCTCGGCGTGGTGCCGTCCGCAATACAATCTTCCTTCTTTGAAAAAATAGATGAGGTCGACGAGCAGTTCCCTGCAAACGGTGCACGCGAAGCAGGCGGGATGCCAGCAGGTATTTGGTCCTGCGCGGCTGGCGAACACACAAATATCGCCGGTGGACATAGTTTCATCGCACTGAAAACAAAAGAGATTTTGAATTTCAGAATGAATGAAATTTCTGTAAACATTTGGAATTCCATATACAATGCCATCAATGAAGGGGGCAATATCAATACTAACTCGCTTTATCGTCCCAAGAAAATATTAAAGTATAGTAGGGTTTCAAAATCTCAATGAACACGGAAAGTAAAAAATAGTATATTTTCAAAAAATTATTGATTAATCACACAGTTTGCTGATTTTATATTTTTTGACGTTATAGTAAGTTCAAAATCAGGTTCATAATGTTATACATATACAGGATCACTCAAGAATCCATGGTGGTAAGTCATGCTGTATGTGTCCATTGCCAATTTTTGATTTGACGATTTCATATAATTTTGTTCGGATGGAGTTTTTGGCAATCTTCCTTGTGGAGTGGTATTGGTTCAAACTGCACTGTCCAGCAGCCACCGCCTGATTTTTCGAGTGATTAATAACAGGCTGAATCTTCGTGAGTAGGTTCGGTTCGACGAGACGCCCAAGTTTTCCTCTGAAAATTCTCGCTAGAGGTAGCTAACGTAGTGCGCAGGTGTGAAACATGTCGATTCGGCGGGGTGTCGAAATTGTCGGATTAACAGTAAGTTTTTTATTCACATATTAAGATAATTGAATAATACACTCGGAAAAACAATTGTCCTACAAAATGGATGGTTTGACTGGAGCGTCCTCCACTCCGAATATGTCGAAAAAACGAGGTCATAAAAATTATTAATAACAAGCTGTTTTTTATGCAGCTTAGTAAATACTTGTATAATTAAATTTTCACATAGTCCTACAAATTTAGTGGCACGTTTTCCCAGTCCTACGCTTGGAAGTTGTCGATACCACGGTAACACTTTTTTCATTAATAACAACCTGATTTTGATTTTTTTATATCAGGAATAAAGTGTGGAACACAATTTCACCACTGTCCTACACAAAAAGTGGTATGTATTTCCAGGAATAGATATATTTTGTAAAAAACTCACTCGACGCATTTCTCGCAGTTTGGAGTTTTACAGAATAAATCACCGAATTCTGTTAACATGTATATTTCATAAAATTGAAATAATTTTACCACTATAAGTCGTTGGTGAGAGTAGATCGAGAAACGAATTTCAAAGTTACCGCTGAAATGCGATTCTCTTAATACGTGTCGGGCGCGTGCTATTGTATATATACAAAGTTTGGGACGCCGACAGCGTCGGTTGCCCATGGGTTCCCTTCCCCAGCAAGTCGGTTACGAGCGTTCAAACAGCACAAGTCTTTAAGTTGAAGTGTCGTTCAATAACTTATGCCTCAATGAGTTAATATGGAGTGCTTTTTGTGCAATTTACTTCGTGAGAACCCAAAGTTTCGCGAGAAAAGAGAGGAAACAAAAACGTTTTCGAAAGAAATACTGCTCTCTTGCAAACAGTTTTTGAAGGCTCGAATACATCAAGAGCACAAATATAAAGATGTGGTACTGCCAGCAGTTGGGATGACGAGATCATCGGATAGCATTCCTCTTGGTACAAGGAATGCAACAATCAAGACGAGAAGGTTGTAAAAAAAAACATTGTTGGATACGATCCCTCTGTTCTACCGCCGACCAAACAAGAGCTATTGCAGATTGCAGCAGATGAAACGAACATCATACATCTGCAGTATATGGTGTAATGCACACATGCGCAGCCCCACCGAAAACACTCCGGAAAATTGTGGATGGGCATTAATTGATGGCAAATACCATTATTATTGGTTTGATGGCCCCTACAGTCCATTTCTTGGAGAATTGACTCCTGATGTTCAAGGTACTCTATTATTACTTTTCTTACGTATTCATGATTATGCTGCAATTTTTAAATTGTCCTAATTCTGTTGTTACAGAATCAGATGACATTTATTCTGACGATTATTGAGACGAGGATGAAGATGATAATCACGACGAAACTGATGAAGCGTCGACATCGGAATCGGACGAAGATTAAGATTATATTTAATTAGTTTTATTATTGTATTTTTCAATTTTTTTCTAGCAGATAGTTAGATAGTTATTTTAAAAAACTATTGATTCTACTTACGAATACATGTGTTCCAAATGACCAAAACGACAACTGTTATTTTCAGCATTCTTGTAGGACTAGCAATACATACCCATTTTTTGGTAGGACACTGTTTCATTTGGGCAAAATATGCACTAACCTATCGTGTGTTATCTTTGTCCTACGGTTATTAATGAACATAGTGTTACCGTGGTATCGACAACTTCCAAGCGTAGGACTGGGAAAACGTGCCACTAAATTTGTAGGACTATGTGGCAATTTCATTATACAAGTATTCACCAAGCTGCATGAAAAAAAAAACAGCTGGTTATTAATAATGTTTATGACCTCGTTTTTTCGACATATTCGGAGTGGAGGACGCTCCAGTCAAACCATCCATTTTATAGGACAATTGTTTTTCCGAGTGTATTATCCAATTATCTTAATATGTGAATAAAAAACTTACTGTTAATCCGACAATTTCGACACCCCGCCGAATCGACATGTTTCACACCTGCGCACTACGTTAGCTACCTCTAGCGAGAATTTTCACAGAGGAAAACTTGGGCGTCTCGTCGAACCGAACCTACTCACGAAGATTCAGCCTGTTATTAATCACTCGAAAAATCAGGCGGTGGCTGCTGGACATAAGTCATATGAATCAAAAGATTCAAATAATTAAGTGATTTGTGATGAAATGAGGCATTCCAGTAAATAATTCAGAGAGAGGAATCAAATAGAAAATATGAAATAATTAGAAAGAAAAAATCAAGAAAATAATAAAAAAAATAAAAAAAAGAATTTCAAGTTGAGAGTAAAAAATTTCGATTGGTAGTATCTGGGGTCGTCTTCAGTCATCACTTGAGGATGACTGGCGATACTAGCCATAAAAATAACTAGCAACAGTTGCTGAAAATGTCAAATGAGTATTGGCGAAACGTCGAAACGATATCGACAAACCAGTGGATCAATTTGACAAACCAACGGATCAATTTCAAAACCGGCCTTAGAATGAATACCTATTGATAACAGGTAATTAAATACGTAGATTACAAATAGCAGGTGACCACGAATGAAGCATAATGTCACGGACATTTTTTCATTCTGCGGACCCACTCGTATCCACTGGTCACAAACGGTGATTTATTTGAAACTGGATGTTTTTTCAATGAACTTTTCTCCCCTTCTGAACGCGTATGGTGGACGACAGGCAAGAATAAGCACGATATTTATGAGGGACCCTAAGCGACTAGCTAGACACAGGCTGGATAATAGAAGCGATTTATCATGAATTAGTGCCATATTCATATATCCGACCTCCCGTGGCTCCTACTGCACTGCTGCTGGATTAAGGTGAAGTTTTCAAGAATGGCCTAAATGATAATGATTTTGTTGAGAAGCAAGTTGGAATGCATGAGATTATTTACGGTATTCTGTGGGTCTGAAGTGATGATGTTGATTTCAGAACGAACCCTTGTAAATTTTTCATGAGGAAGATAACATAATTCATTATTCACCCTTCTTCGATTTTGAGTTTCTGGATATCCAAGAGAAGAAAAAATATAATATACTTTTTGCGTTTAAACAGATCACTTCTTTGTATGTTACTCGCTGATTTTGAATAATAATTTCAGTGGAAACGAAAGTAAACTCAAGTTTTTTATTCTTGTACGGCATCTTTGTCACAAGTTTTGTACTAACGTCAGATTGAACAATCAAATATACAACTTCCTGATCAAAACGCGCATTAATGATCGTCAATTCTGTGATAATGGTGAATTGTTGTTATGGTTTTTGGAGCAGGTGGATTCATAATGGCAGGAATTTCCGAGTTTTGTCTCCCCTAAAAGTTGAAAAAGCTTCAAAGTCTCATTCATATCTTCTATTTTCAGGGTAACTGTAATATTCTGAAAATGCAAAAATGGCTGATTATTTTCCCATTTGCCATTTACATAAACATGTATTGTATTATCTATGAATTGAGAGATTGAATTGAAAAAATATTTCAAAAATTCATCCATTTTCCCTTTGAACATCCTCTGTCTATGGGTTGAAGTAAACGATCCGACATTTTTTGACATACTCGAAAACTCTATTATGAAAATATTGATTTGCAATGATTATTTCTTGTTCATTAATCTTGAAAAGTTATTTCATTTCAAGTAATTATGAACAAATGGTGCCCGACTGTGATGAAGGTTGAAGTTTTCTCTTGAGTATTTCAAATATGTCAATACCAGCAGTGAAATGGTTGCGGCATGCAAATGTAAACCCCCTGAAAAACCATAATGATTTTTATCACTCATTTAGTTTACTTGAATACCTGCGATAATTACTATGCAAATTTGTAGCTCACAATTAGATATTCGACTCGTTCAGCCTGCTTTGGCATCGTATTCCCATGCCGGACAATTATCATTGGGATTAAAATGAACTGAATTTGCATTTTTTTAATTGCCTTCTTTGCCAGTATCGAACTAATAACAAAAAATAAATTCATTCATTTGATGAGGAATTTCTTGATTGGTCTCCGGAGATTGAGGAAAAACAAATGAAAAAGTATAATTAAAGAACAAACGCAGACGCTTTTTAACTGCACCTGTGGGAGAAAACGAAAGTAGCACTCGTGGGGCTAGAATGAGCGGAAAGCGGAAAATCATCAAGCGTATTGCTCAAGATATAAAAAACCGATTGAAATAACCGTTCATAGCATACACATGAGGCATGATTACAGTCGGGAGGTAAAAGAGACGAGTAGTCAAGAAATTTTTTTGGCATGCACTGTACGTAACTTTGTAATTTTTTCCATTACTTTTTTTGTGATTTTGTTTCCATATATTATGAAAAAGAGGGAAATATATAGATGGAATGTATGTTTTTTCCAGTAACCAAAGACAATTCTGAGAAGTTTTAGGTGAGAAAAATAAAATTGTACGTAGGCTTGAAAGCACCCATATATCAACTATCAGATTTTAGGAGGTTTGGATTGCATGTTAATACTTACACTGACAATTTAACTCATGTATGAAATAATATCCCATAAGCCGCTGTGATTTTGTCATTATGACAGCGAAAAAACTTTGCCCCAAGTTTTTCAGCGAAAAAACTTTGCCCCAAGTTTTTCAGCGACAAAACGGAACCTAACTCTTGAAAGCATGGCAACCAGAATTGTAAACAAATCTTTGACGGCGTCTTTGTCAATTTTTCACTTGCGTTGTCAAAAGATCTGATCTGTGAAAATGAAATATAAGAATTGTGTTTTTAACAATTGTACTTTTCCGTTGAATTGAATGAACCAAACTGTATTCATTAAATTGTCGTAACGAATTACACTCAAGCTTTTTTTTTTGTCGAAGAAAACTTGACATTTATTATTCGAGTTTAGTTGCCTCCCGGTAAATTAACTCAAAAAACTGCCAGAAAAAATTACTCGTCCCAGGAACTCGTAATTTTTTCAGAGGCAGTTTTTTTTGAGATACCAGGCAACAAAATTTTGTGTCAAGTTTACTTGTGTAATTATATGTGAAAAGACCACAAGCATAACACTTATGAAACAATAACTTCTAGCACTGAGCTCTTATTTTTGTATGGTACAATCGACATATAGAGGGGAAAACTGAATTTTCAATACAAAAATTGAAAGTTTCACGACTTTCTATCAGATGGGAGGTTCTGATAAAATAATCCAAAGTCGTGCAAAAAATTTTATCAATGATTTTGAATGGGACATCTGTAATTTCGAATTGTGAAAATTCGCAAATAAAATTTCTAGTATAATTGGAAGTACTTAACACGAAATAATGTATTCTGAATGGATTTTTCTAGAGGGCATACAGAAAGCGGTAATTTGGAATTCTTTTTCATTCGTGCTGTCAGCATGTATATTTTCAATAGCCAATAAAGAATGAGTGAAAATAAAACATGAAATCAAAACTTGCCAAGCCTGCTTACAGTCCAAAAAAAGTTAGGTGCGTTCTACTTATCATCAGAAGTTTCATGATAATTTTTGTCCTGGAAAATCAGTTGAATGAAAACATCCAGTTTTTGTTTTATGTGAATGTCTTCCAACGTTGTTGAAGTGGAATAACATTGAATGTTTGGAAAGATAAAAATTGATTAGGTCGAATATTTCCCTCATATATAAAATGTCCCATAAGAGCAATGCAATTATCGAAAACTTACAGCGGTAATTGCATTGTATGAAGTCACCATGACAACACATTTGAAACCGTATCGCTAGACGTCAGTACACAACACAAATAAATGTCAGATAGACTTCAAAAATGGAAAAACATTTCGCGTTTGGGTGAGTACTCCTTACAATCTATAGAGGAAAGTATAAATGAACAAAAAATAACATTTCCTTGGGAATTTCTTTATTCGTGAAATATTCCAATGAATTACATTCGTGCATAAAAATGACCGGATAATTTTGCATTCAAGCGTGATATCTTATACAAATTGCATTCGGTTATTTTCATATTTTGTAAAAGATCCCTCGTCCTTCGGACTCGGGCACTTTCGCTAAAATATGAAAATAAACTCTTGCAATTTTTAGATATCACGCTTTCTTGCAAAATTATCGGTAATTTTTATGCACTCGTGCAATTATGACCGAAAACATCTAAAACATGTACCTTACGTTATCTGGTAGGAACGTATGGTATGGTCTTTTCAACCATTCTCAGTAACCACTTTCAGGAGCTACATAATAGGTCCGTAGTAGTTAGTTTATGCCGATTTTGAAACCTCCCCCCTCCACTGACCTTGCCGTGACCTTGACGGTGAAGTCAACAAGGTGACTTTGACAGTCCGTTTGACCTTCATATGACCTTGGAAACGAGATGACCTTGAATGACCTTGAAAACGCTATGACCTTGAATGACCTTGAAACGAGATGACTTGAATGACCTCTATGAGTTGTCACCTTGAATGACCTCTACGAGTTGTCACCTTGAATGACCTCTATGAGTTGTCACCTTGAGTGACCTTTGGTGTGCGTGTGTGCACAGTCCAGCGCATGTTTGACCTTCAATGCCCTTGAGTGTTGGCATGGTCTAGCTTGAGCTGCATTACCCTTGAATGACATTGACATTTGTGAATCGTCTCTGAGCTGGTTGCGATCGAACAACATCACACTGAATATTTTTCTAGCATCGAATGACTTTGTGCAATGTCATATTGAGGAGGAATACACATACTCTCTGTAATGAATATCATTGCCCTTGAATAACCTTGTCTGCATGAAAACGATGATGAGTTCACATCTTAGTTGAGTCTGACCTACAAATAACCTTGAGTGTGTCTGACCTACAAATAACCTTGAGTGTTTTCAATAACGGAATCGGGTGTTTCTCCCACTCCTCAAAGATTGCATATAAAAGAAGGGCTACCCACTCATGGGAGTTAGTTGAGTATCGAGTGTACTGAATAGTTCTCCAACAATGTTTTGCTGTAGCGGTTGTGGTAAAAGTTTCAGTCGTAAAGATAATATGCATCGTCATCAGATGCAGTCGTGTAGTAGGTCGAATGACAGTGCGGGTCCTTCAGCGAAGAAAATTAAAGTGGATTCTACCCCATCGATACCGGCCGAACAATTGTGTACTTTTTGTGATAAAATGGTGGCTGCAAATCGGATGGTCTCGCACCTCAAAACGCTGGAGCACAAGACAAATGCTTGCACATATTTCACCGATGGTGTGAAAGTCATTAATAGTGCCTTCAAACATAGAATCGTAAGCTACAGGGTTGAAAGTAAAAATCAACATTCAGATTATCAATCATTTTTCAATGAAGTGAAGCAGAATGTGGTAGCTTTGATTGATCGTATGGTGCAAGTCCATAACGTTGTTAAAATGAATATGGAGCTGTTTGGAAGATATATACTCCAAACTCAAGAATTATCCGAAGTAAAATCATTCAACAGCCCCAATCAAGTTGTTGACCAGTCCAATGGCATTGAAGACGTCTATAGAACATTCGTCGATTTATTGAGCGCAAAAGCTCTGGAATTTCAGGAACGAGATTCAGGTATGTAATCTATAAAATCTTGAGATTCTCATTCACAATTTTATTTTTTCACAGGTTGGTGTCTGGAGAGAGTTATGTTCATCGAAGTGAATATCAACAAATTCAGCCCTCTCAGTGGTTCCTCCTACATCAAACTTCCAGAATTCATCGCTTTGAAGAGAGCTGTTGTGAATGTGAAGAACGAAGATCAGTATTGTTTCGCTTGGGCCGTCACATCAGCGTTACGACCCGCCCAAATCAGAACTTCTGAAGTAGGATCATACCCGGCATTTAGGGATGTACTCAATGTTGAAGGTATAGATTTTCCAATGAAATTACGCGATATTCCTAAATTTGAGAATTTGAATGATTGTTCAGTCAATGTTTATGGGTTGGAAACAATTTTAGAGGACAACCGGTTGAAATATGAAATCGTCGGACCGTTATATTATGCACGACGTAAGCTCGGGCGACACGTCAATTTGCTGAATATCACTGATGAATCCGGTAACAGTCATTATTGCTGGATAAAGGATTTATCAAGATTGGTTTCATCACAAATATCATCTCACGGTCATAGGATGTATTTTTGTGATGGATGTTTGATGTATTTTTCTGATGAAAGAAAACTACTGAGACACCAATTGAATGATTGTAATTTGATTTCTACAACTATTCCGACAACGCAAATGAAAATTGATAAATGTGGTAGGGCCGTGCCTGAGAATATATTGAAATTTGAAAATTTCGAAAGGCAGTTGAAAGTTCCATTCGTAGTGTATGCCGATTTCGAATCTATTCTGAAACCTATACAGACAAATGAACCGGATCCTACACGCTCTTTCACGAATAAATCGTTCATTCATGAACCTTACTCATTCTCATACCGAATTCATTGCTCTTTTGATGAATCAATCTCCAAATTTGTACTGTATCGAGGGGCGGATGCTGCCAAAGTATTTGTTACCAGACTGGAATCTGACCTGAGCTCGATATATTATAAATATTTGAATCGCATTGTACCGATGAAGCCATTAACGGTTTCGGAGGAAATTGAATTCTCAACTGCCGATAAGTGCGGTATTTGTGAAAAACCCTTCGGAGTGGGTGATGTGAGAGTAAGAGATCATTGCCACTTGACGGGAAAAAAAAGATTCGGTGCAGCACATTCTCGATGTAATTTGAACTTCAAGTTACCAAAATTCATTCCGATTATTTTTCATAATCTAAGTGGATATGATTGCCACTTATTCATAAAAGAGATGTGCACAAATAAAAATAAAGTAGATGTCATCGCCCAAACAAAGGAAAATTATATTTCTTTCTCTAAACATCTATTGATGGGCACTACAACTGATAAGTTAGGTAGAGTGAAGAAGCAATTCTTGAAACTGCGATTCATCGATAGCTTCAGATTCATGTCATCTTCATTGCAGCAATTGGGTGATAGTTTGTCAGATGAGCAATGTAGTGAAACACGAAAGTGTTTTCCGGATCATGAAAAATTCCATCTAATGCGGCAAAAGGGCGTTTTTCCTTACAATTTTGTGAAAGATATAGAAAAATTAGATTTTACTGAGTTGCCATTAAAATCAGATTTTTATGACCAACTGAATGAGAGACATATATCCGACGACGATTATGAAAGAGCTAAGCGTGTATGGACCTTATTCAATTGTGAGACATTGGGGGACTATTCAGATTTGTATTTGAAATCGGATGTACTACTTTTATGCGACATATTTGAAAACTTTCGTAATATATGTATCGATAAATATCAATTGGACCCTGCCCACTATTTCACATCACCTGGTCATTCTTGGGACGCTATGCTCAAATATACAGGTATAGAGTTGGAATTGCTCACAGATATTGACATGATAAACTTTTTCAAAAAAGGAATACGAGGCGGTATCAGCCAGTGCTCTGAAAGGAAGCATATCGCCAATAATCACTTTCTGCCTGATCATGATCTTAATGAGCCTTCATCTTTCATCACTTATTTGGATGCCACCAATCTTTATGGGCATAGCATGTCGCAATCATTACCAACAGGTGGTTTTTCATGGCTATCCGAACAAGAAATTATTCAGTTGGACATCATGAATGTTCCTAATGAAGGTTCGAAAGGCTACGTATTGGAAGTAGATGTTCATTATCCCGAAGAACTTCATGACGCGCATTCAGATTTACCATTCCTAGTTGAAAGTGTCGTCCCACCTGGATCGAATTCCAAAATACCTAAACTGATACCCAACCTGAACGATAAAAAAAAATATATTGTTCATTATAGGGCCTTGAAACAGGCAATCGAGAATGGCTTATTAGTGATGAGAACACACAGAATCCTCTCCTTCAATCAATCCCCGTGGTTGAAGAAATATGTCGATTTGAATACTCATATGAGAAATCAAGCGACAAATGTTTACCATAAAAACATATTCAAAACCAGAACCAATGCAGTTTTCGGGAAAACAATGGAGAACGTTGATAATAGAAATGACATACGACTCGTGACCCATTGGGAATCTATAAGACGTGCGACTGGTGCGAATGCCCTCATAGCTCGACCCAATTTTAAAACACTCTCTATTTTCTCAGAAGACTTTGTCGCAATTCATATGGGTAAGGTTAAAATCAATTATAACAAGCCTCTTTATCTCGGATTCAGCATTCTCGATTTATCAAAAACGGTCATTTATGATTTTTTTTATAATTTCATTAAAAGACATTACGGTTCGAAGGCTTCGCTCCTATATACCGATACCGATTCCCTCATCCTCAAAATCTTCACAGATAATTTTTATGATTTCATGAAGGACAATGTGCACAATTTTGACACATCCAATTACAAGATTGGTAATCAGTTTGATATGCCCATAACTGAGCCAATTTTGGGAAAGATGAAAGATGAATTCCCTAATGATCCGATCATAAGTTTTTACGGTACTGGTGCAAAAGCCTATCATGTCAAATCTGTTAGTGATGAATTGAAGAAGGCCAAAGGGGTAAAAAAATCGGTCATACAAAATCAAATGTCGCTTGAAGACTATCGGAAAATAGTCGAATCGGGTGGTGTCATATTACGTAAGATGAGCACTTTCCGAAGTGATTTACATGATGTCTATACACTCATGTGTAATAAAGTAGCTCTTTCTTACAAGGATGATAAAAGATTCATAATCCCCAACACCACTAAAACTCTACCGTGGGGTCATAGGGACATCGCGTTTTACCGGACGAGTCCGGAGCAAAATTTCAAATTTGTCATGGATGCCCTCAGATCTATGGCTAATCCCGAAGTCGCCTCGAATGATAAATTGGATCTCCTCATACAATTATTGAATGAACAGTCTGATGATTAGTTAATTGAAGCTGGTTGATCTATACCTGAATTGGAATAGTAATAGAAACTATTTTGTAATATAAAATAAAATACATCAAACTCTTATTCTGGTTTTATTCCATTCATTTCACAAGGTCATTACTTCAAAGTGGTTATACAAAAGGGTTGTGAAATAAATCAATAAAACAAATGCAATTTACTCAATTACATTACATGATGTTTAAATTGTATGTGTTGTACTGGTACACGCTAATATTCACCGTATGATCTGTGCATCGACAGTGTTGCCGGAGTTACATTAAAATATTCGTGTTAGGTAAAATAGAGGTGGTACGTTGGAGGGGTTAGGAGGAGGAGCTTCGGTATCAAAAGGGAGGCAGGTTGCGATCTTTCTTCATTCGAACAGCTTCGTCTAGCCTTCGAATATCAAGCGCCTCCTAGGTCTCTACTAGTGTTCTACAAGTGCCTTATTTGATTTAATCGAGATTGTGAGTATGATCGTCAGTGATGGTAATTTTATGTCTAATTGAATTTGTTTGGTGAATTTTCAGTGTCCAAGATGTCTTTCGATGGAAACGGCCCTCAACCTGGAAGCAGCGGCAAGGTGAACGTCCTGCAGGATGTGGCCCTCCAGCCGATGGATCTGTCGGAGTATGAAGACGTTTTTCAGATGCTGGAGGAGTATCGTCTGACGATTCCGGCCAGCCCTATCAAGGAGGTGGTGCATGTCGCTCCAGCCGCTGGGCCCAGTGGAGTCGACGACGCTCCGATGGTTGGAACTGCGCCGGTGGACCCTCTGCCCGAAGCCACTCCTGGAGGTCTCAAAAGGGCTGCAGATCACCCGAGCCGGGTGGAGTCGGTGAAGAAACCCCAACCGCCCAAGCAGCGGAAAGGGTCGAATGCTGCAGCCGGTGGAGGAGACGCGGGGTATGACAGCGGGGACGATTTTGTCGAACCCAACCCCACCAGAAGGAGATGGGCGCCCAAGAAGCCGATGGCACCTAGGAAGCCGACGCCCGCCAAGAAGCCGAAGTCCGAGCTGCAGAAAGCTATGGAGAGGTGGGATGCGAATAACCCCCATCGCATCAGCAGCTGGACACGGCAGAAATCGGCAACCACAAAGCCGACCCCGCCAAAGACTATACCGCCAGTCGTCACCCCGTCTCCGAGGTCGGTCACCAAGAAGCCGACTACGAAAGCGCCTCCGAAGATCGCCACCGGAATGCGGCAACCGATTTGGAAGCGGCCGACCATTCCAGCAACTGCCGCCGTGTCGACCTCCACGGCACCCCCGCCACCCTCCACCCCGCAGGAGACTGCAGAGACCGCCGTTGTGCCGCCGGAGCAGCCATCCACTTCGGCTGTCCCAGAACCGGCCTTCACTGTACCTCCACCACCAGCTACGACCCAGAGGACCGTCGGCGTGATCGGGGACAATGGCGACGAAATGCCATTGTCTCAGCGGTCTGAGACTCTGGTCGAGGACGTCCAGGCCCTCAGCAGGGTTTGCCGTGAGAGGAGGGCCAGGTTGAAGGACCTCGAGGGCAGCGACGCAAGGAAAGATGGAATCGCTGCGCGCAAACGGCGGTTGGAAGTCGAGCGCGCGCAGATGGCGGAGCAGAGAATGCGGTTGGTGGCTGAGTTGGCGGAGTTGGACCGGGGCATGGTCGAGAAAGACTCACTCATCACCGGTTGCGACGATGATACTCGGCTGGAGGACGAGTCGACGAGGGAATCTCGCCTGGAGGTGAGCAGGTTGGACGACCAGCTTCGGAATCTGCGGGAGCGGCTCAAGAATGGGGTTGACGCGATGGCCTAATTTACCTTTCCCCCTCCCACCCTCACATTCTTCTTTTCCTTTTTCCTACCTCGGAGTACACATACGTTGGTTGGTGTGCACGGGGCACTGCGTGGTTGGGGCAGTGCCTTCCTTCCTTCCCCCACTCCTCCTCACTCCTCTTCGAGAGTATAAAATCAGGATATCTTTGCTACGAAGATCAGTAGAGCAGCTATCAGCATCATGACTACATATGCGGCAGCAGACTCCACCACCGAACCCCACGTTCAGCCCGAGTTCGACGGCCAACATGACCCTCGGGTACAAGTGCACCACATCTCGAGCACTAGTGATTCGTCGGATCAAGTGGATCGGGAGCTCCGGGAGTTCATGGATGTCCTCATGGGTGACGGACCTCCCGAACACTTTGGTGATGCCGCTCGTCTGAGAGATGAGCTGATGGAACTCATCAATGCTGAAGATAGGCCGCAAGAGTTCCTAGATGATGCGGCGTTCTGGGCCCTTTTCCCCAGACGGGAGCCAGTCATCCCCAGACAGATGGAACCAGTCGTCGTTGAGGATAGCCCACCGCCATCTCCAATCCTCATTGACTAATCCTACCCATAATCCTTTCATTCCTCGGAGTACACATACGTTGGTTGGTGTGCACGGGGCACTGCGTGGTTGGGGCAGTGCCTTCCTCCCCTCTCCCCCATTCCCTCCTTACCAGAACAAATGATTATTAAAACTACGTAATGATATAAGACGTCAACAATCTAGTGGTTGAGCTGCATCATATAAATAATTCTTTGAGGAGAAAATAAAAAAAGACTTGTTTCATAATCAATTCCACAAGTATAATTTCTATAAAGTATGCTGTTTTTGTCTTCATTATTCTTCTTTGAAGTCTATATATATGTTGAATCAACACGAAACATTGCATATACTTTTGTCACTTTTCTCTCCCCTCCATTCTCCCTTCCCTTTTTTTTGTATAAATACGATGTGAGGCTGGAGTTCTATATCATTCTCTGCACGATGTCGATGAGTCCTGACTCGACAACAGAGCCTAGGAGTGCGCCGCCCTCGGAACCAGCGACGGGCCCCACCCAAGTTGAAGAAGTTAGTTCTTCAACCGATGGTGTCAATACTCGAGGGAATCTTGGCTACTTCGAGTATTTATCCCAACAGTTTGGGTTTCCGGAAGGGTTCTTTGAGAGGATGCAAGTGGATGGCTCTGATATAGACTCAATCAGTTTACCATCCACCATCAGCTGGCCATCAGCCATCAGTATCTCATCTGATACTGATGATGATGACTAGTCCACAAATTGTGGGCTAACCCAAAAACAGCCCTTTTCAGGGCTACCATTATGAACTTAAACAGAGTAGCTATCTCATAGTGGGATATATAAGGTGATCACCTAATTAATATGTCATAATGCATATCTATGATTTATTAGGCGTTCACAATGTGAATACCTACTTGGTTATGGGCATCTCAGACACAGTGAGTTTGAGAAAATACCATCTGACATTCAAATTTGAGCAAATGACAATAAAGGCTGCGTCAAGGTCATTCCGCGTGGTTGCACTTTAGGTTAGTTAGTCGAACATATAATATCAAATTCACAATACCAGTTTCCAGGCAATCTCATTATGCGGTTAGCTGATCAGAGTAAGACGATTCTCCTCAGTTGCCCGCAAAGAGCACCAATCGATGATGCTCAAAATTATGGCGCATTTAAGCTCATATAGATGTGACGGATAATTGATAGTGATAATACTAATGGGTGATGGTAGAAACTGCGGAGTGATCTGAACTACTTTTTCAGAGGATTCTCTATATCCTCAACTCCTAAGGCATTATAATCTAGCGGTCAAAAAAATTTTTCGACCCGCGAATTAAATTAATTCGCGGCCGCGGATTAAAATAATCCGCGGATAAAACCGCGGATCCGCGGCCCGCGGCCGCGGATTCGCGCATATTCCGCTGATAAAACCGCGGATCCGCGGCCGTGGCCGCGGATCCGCGGTTTCTTCAGCGGACTATCCGCGAACCCGCGACCGTAGCGACGAATACGCGAATCCGCGGAATAATTTCGATGGCGGCCACGAAGTAATTTAATTCACGGGTCGAAAAATTTTTGAAGCGTAGCGGAGCGAAGCGGAGCGGAGCGGACCACACCCTGCGGATTATGATTCATTTGACGGATTGTATTAAGTCGCGAATCATTCCACCGCGGTCGCTTGTCCGCGGCTACACCCGCGGATCCGCGGTTCCATCAAAGGATTATCCGCGAACCGCGACCGTGGCGACGAATTCGCGAATAGCGGGGCGGGGCGGGCCACACCCTGCGCATCATGATTCATTTGACAGATTGGATTTAGTCGCGCTTTAATCCGCGAATCCGTGTATCAACCGCCGATCCTCAACGGTGAATTCGTGGATCAACTCTTTCATCTCCAGAGGTCGCGGATCCGCGGTCGCAACCGCATTATTATTTGAATTGCAGCCGCGAATTTCGATCCGCGGATCGCGATTACTTCGAGGCATGCTGTGATTGACAAAATGTAATTATTTCAATGGTGTTCGCTGAAAAGTTCGACCCGCGGATCTTAAACATTTTTCATTCATATTACGCGAACTTTGATTCATTTCATGAATTGAAAGTTGTCGCTATTCATTCCGCTGCCGCAGTCGCCTTCACCATATTCAAGCATATATTCTTGGAGAGGAAAACGTTTTTCATGTCCTACGAAACCCTCATCAGTAATTGAATCTCACTGTGAGATATCTACTTTGTGTTTGGATAATGTAGCCCTGAAAAGGGCTGATTGTTTTCTGACCCAAGGGTCCACGGTTAGTGATGTATGGCATTATTGCAGATCATGCATGCATCAATGAATCGCATCTGTGTGAGAGGCCTACTACAAGCTTTACACCACGTCGCGTATATATCATTGAATGGTACTGTCCTATGCTCATCAACATGCTCGTACCACGCACCATTGTTCGATCGGTGGGCATAAAATCTGTAACAGATGAGGCAAAGTTTTTCAACTCGCCCTCCCTCTGTCGCGATTTTCACGAACGTTTCTGTAATACAACAGAGCTGCACCTGATCTGCCAAGGTATCGGTCATATTCAGCGGCTTGACTCTACATATAACCATGCCGCCAGGCTGATCACCATGTGCGTCACACTCGATACCTTCATCATCAGAGTCGGTCACCACCTCTTCTTCGACGATATCCTCCTCTGCGATCTGCTGGTCGATATCAGCCAACTCCGCTCCTGCCAAATCAACCCATTCGTTATCATCTAAATCGTTGTTCGGATCGGCGCGTGCGAGCATGTCCAACATCGCAACTCTCTCTTCAGCCATCTCGGTGGTTTCCTCGAGCACTGAGTGAAGTTTGATATTGTAACCCGCCTTTTATATAGCTCGGTGACGTCAGAAGTGGCAGGGGCGGCCCCCCTCCACCAACTCGAGTGGATATAAATAGAAAGGGGTGACATGATATTCTTGTCAATTCCCTCGGTTGAGTCCTGTTATTTCAAACATCCAGTAACAATATGCCTTTCCCGAAGAAATGGGACGCTAAGCCAAAAGTGTGTGTCTATCCAATACTAATTGCTGGATGGGTAGTGTGCCACAATTGTCAAGTCAGTCGGCCTAAGTCCCACATCAACCCTTGCACCGGCTTGTGCGTCGAGTGTGTGTCACGGAATCCGGTGCTGCCACCTAAGCGGTTGAATTTGTGTTCAACTCCAGAACAAGGAAACTACCCCAAATGCCTGAAGTGTTCCGGAAAGGTTACGTGCAGCGAAATGGGTATTTGCAGA
Organism: Zygogramma bicolorata; assembly: GCA_032362365.1. Lineage (NCBI taxonomy): Eukaryota > Metazoa > Arthropoda > Insecta > Coleoptera > Chrysomelidae > Zygogramma > Zygogramma bicolorata. The sequence continues at coordinate 624,386 of JAVJAQ010000945.1, forward strand.
AATATCTGTTCGACCTGTGCGGCGGCAGAATATCTAACATCACCCGAACAACGCTGCTTGCAATGCGATGAATACACGTCGGATTGTTGGAACCACCTGTGCGCCGCATGCAGAAGTAACTGGCAGCTATGTGAGAAAGTTGGTCAACTCCACCCCAATGAGAGAATTCATTTTCGAGAATGTTGGTGTCTAACTCATGAAGAGCAGATCGAAAGATTTAAAATTCGAGGACACCGTATTCCAACCTATACGGAGATCGGACCAGAAAGCCTTGCTGATACAATTCGCTGATTGTCTATAATAATAGTTGGAGTTTATGATGAATAAATGCATTGAACATAATCCACTTGTATTATTTTTCAATTATAGGGTAGAATTACTAGCATTGCGTAAAGGTGTCGTCAATTAAAGACAGATTGAATGTTGAATATATATTCATTCTCAATTTTACAAATTAAAAATTACTTCAATTCACTTTTATCGATCCAAGAGTTGTGATCTGCTGGAAAACCAAGCCATTTCACATAGAGACGTCTTCCTTTCTTCTTCAAAACCTTTTCCACCAGATACGTATCGGGGGAATGTGTTTTATTCAATTCCATTTCATAAAAGCATCCTCTGATCGGTTGACCATTCACATCTTCGAGTGCGTACGTTATGGGTTCTGAACTGTTGACTTTAACGACCTTGAAAATTTCTGTCGTAAAATTTGCCGTATATCCTTTATCGAAAACACTTTTATATTTGCTGATTCGAACCATATCCCCTATTTTGAATTTTCCTTTTTTGCGCTTCACATTCTTCTTTTCAGGTTGCGCATATATCATCAATTTTGTGCTCGGTCTTACATCCGCAGGCTTCATACCGATGGTGCGATGAACTCTGTTGTTATACTGATGTGTTATGGTAGGGAGAATATGTAACCATTTATAATTGCCTTGGACCGAAAACTCTTTATAAAGCCATGTCTTCAACGTTCTGATGACTCTCTCTGCGATTGCGGCTTTTTTTGTACTGAATGTTGAATAATGATTGATATTATGCTTCGACATGAGAGACGAGAACTTTGAGTTATAGAATTCAGTTCCTTGATCAGATTGTAAGTTTTTTGGATGGTATTGGGCATCTTTTAGTACACTCGCCATGGCATCCGTCACTGAATTACCTGTTTTATCTTTCAGCGGTTTTACCCATACAAACTTCGAATAACAGTTGATCACGACGAGAATATATCTATAGCCTTTATTCTCTCTAGCATATGGCTGCATCTCCATCAAATCCATCTGCCACAAATCAGAAAATCCCCTTATTATAGTCTTTCTCCGAGGAAAATTTCGTCGCGCTGGCTTGTGCAGCTCATTAACAACTTGCCTTTTAGCAGCACTCATCTCAACTTTCTATGAGGGAAGTGGGTTCCCACTCAGGTGGTACAGCTAATTGTCCAGTCCTCCAGTGTTTGGGTTTGGGAATTGACTGTTCCACTTTGGTAACTCGCTCAGTTAAAGTATCGATATTTTTTGCCGAATGATTGATTCGATCACTCAAGGTATCGATTTCTTTACCCAATTTTATGATCCCTTCTGACAATGTATCATTTTTTTTGCCAATAACGAATCTGAGTTCGGTTATTCGTGCATCAAAGAATGATCTTGCATCACGAAGCACTGCAATAATAGACTCTTGGACAGCGTTCAGAGTTACTTCTTTAGTTTCTCTAATGTTATCATCAACATACCCTTTGGTGGCCGAGTCTTTCAACTCAGAAGGTTCACCAACATTCTGCATTCTTTTATTTTGAATATTATAATTTCCATCCGGTGTCAGAATGAATCCCACACCTGGTTTACCACGAGCCGCTCTATCAACTCCACCCCTTCTTCGACCGAATTTATCGATTGTTGTATGCATTGTTGGAGAATCAGCTTACGACTGATCGATTTCGATATATACCATCAGATATATAATGATGATGTCAGTAAACTACACCTTCTTCGCGCAATTCTTCTATCAGGGCTAAAATTTCATTTTCATGTCCAGTATGTCCAGCCATTTTTGAACTCCACAGTAATCTGAGTCGATCTACCAATTCATCCATTTTATTCCAGTAAATATAATTGATTTTCTGATTTCCGCTATGAACTTTATGGGTGGGTAATTTCATCATTCCTTCGCCTTCTATCCCAGAGCTCTCCCGCACATTTCCTAGGTTGAGTAGTGGTAGGATTACGTCTTGGTATTTCTTCCAATTATTCGATATAAGACCCTGTTCTCGGTCATAGTTTTTATAAGCGGCTCTTGTTATTTCAAGTATATCTCCATATACTTTTAGGTCGGAAGTGGAAATATTTCCCGAGGGTACTTTCATGAATATCAGTTTATACAATGCCGGCGAACCTTGGTAACTACCGATTACTTTACCGTTCTCTCTGAAATTAATTTTTCCTTCGATGAACTCTACATCGGCAATACCCATCTGGAGTGTTTTATTTTGGCGGTTCACACGAACGCCAAATACTGTATCGTACGAAGAAACACCCGATAACAACTTTTGAATATGTTTTTGTGCCTCCTCATCAGTGACCATTTTTGAAGTATCCGAATCTGATATCATCATTGAGGTGGATGGCGTATCCGCCGAAATCGATTCATCGGCAGGGGTACTATATTCGACGCTCTCACCATCCAATCCATCGAATTTCATCAAGTTGGGAAGCCATTCACTAGTCCTCATTGTTTTTGGTGTGAATAGTGTGGTTTTTCGTCCAGAAGATTTTGGTACTGTTGTTGTTGTTGTTGTTGGCGTCTGATTCATTAGAGGCTTTTTAGTATTGGCTGATATTTCTTTCAATGGTACTGAGATCGGTTCATACAATTTTTCGAGCGCCACTCGATTACCAATGCGGCTACTCTTGATATAATTGAATTTTTTCCGAACTGCATCAGTTGCTTCGATTAGCTTTCGTTTCAAACAAATCTCATCATTACTTTCACTATCCATAATGATCTGGTGGTGAGAATACTGAAGTATCGTCGGCGCTGTCCACTACTCAATTGACTTGAATGGTCTGGTAACATCAGGGATATATGAATGCGTCAAATCCTTTTCGATATCGGCCATCCTGCATCTCCCTATCCTTATCGATAACCAGAAATCCGTATTTATCACTCCAACAATTTGCACACATATCTTGAAATTGCTTAAACGTTACGTCCGGTGACACATGGTCGGAAAAAATGTGATTGAGATTCATATCATCCTGCTTGAATGTCACAATGAAGTTTGAATTATCTCGAATTAGTTGTTTCGGTACTCGAGAGTATGTTTGGGCTAGATAGAAGCAATCCACATTCTTATGGCGCCCCATGCTGAAATACGATCTGATAACATCCTGTTTCTCACACATAACATCGTCGAAAATGAATATAGAGTCGGATTTGGCGTTTGATGGCTCCACTATTTCAGCTGCATTATTACCAAAAGTATAGAACCCCAACCCTTTGATTGGCGCTAACACTTCACGTAAGTACTCATATTTGGGTTGATACAGAGATTTCGAATAAAGATATACATTCGCGAAACGTAACCCCAGCGGGTGAGTCAGCAGTGAAATCATCACATTTGTCTTTCCACAATTCGAAGGTCCAATGATGAGGCCGCGAACAGATTTTGGGAGGAGAGACCCATGCCGCTGTTTAACGTTATTTTCTAATCCGCCTCCAACCCTACTATCCAAATTATCGATAGCGAACTCTTGATTCTGCTTAACAATGCGCATTGTATGGCGGTTGAAGACTATATAAATGAAGACAGTCGGTATACTCTCTATTTAATTGATGATGCCCAACGGGTACAGACGTACGAGTTTTCTATCTGATAAAACTGGTGAAGGAATAGTCAATTCAGTTATAAATAGGTTACCATTTGAACTGCATTTACCTGGCGGTTATCAGTATTGTGGACCCGGTACCAAATTACAGAAGAGATTAACGAGAGGAGATTCCGGTATAAATCAGCTCGATATCGCCTGTAAAAAACACGATATTGCATACCTACAGAATCCGAACGATTTGAAATTTAGACACAGGGCAGACCAACAACTCGAGGAGGCCGCTTGGCAAAGATTCAAGGCTAAAGACGCCACCGTAGCAGAGAAAGGGGCCGCTTGGCTAATCACAACAATCATGAAGGGGAAACGTCGGTTTGGTATGGGTTGTGAGTCATCATCCAAACTACGACAGAAAACAAAAAAGCGAATTATGAAGAGGAAGAAAAGTGCAAAACCATCAAATGTTGGAAAGAGGGCCGTGGCCTTTGGTTCTGGCATTGTTAGAAAGGTTCGTGATGTTCTACATAAGGCTGGGGGGCGAGATTTCGTTATAAATAATTCTAAGAGAGCTGCTGATATTGCACTGAAAGCGGCACGCAAGTTTACAAAGGCAGCTGGTGGGAAGAATAAAATTCGCACCCCTCGAATAATACCAATTCCAAAAATTGGTGGAATTCTACCACTTATACCAATTTTCGCCGGGTTATCAGCGCTGGGTACTTTGGCTGGCGCAACAGCTGGCATCACGAGAGCAGTACACGCAGCAAAAGCAAGTAGGCAACAATTGATCGAAGCGAACAGACACAATAAACATATGGAGGCTATCGCTCTAGGTAAAAGCGGTAAGGGGGTATATTTGAAGCCGTATCGCAAAGGACTAGGATTATATTTGAACCCTCAGAAGTCAAAAAACTATTAGATATGCTACCCCAAAGAGCTCTGTCCGATATCGACCTCAAGTACTTTGCTAAGAAAATGGAGATTCCTCATTTTCGCGGTGTATTCATGCGTGACAGTCTACCGTCATCAGGACCGCATAGATGTGAATCAGCCATAGTCAATTTGGACAGTCAACGCGGCTCGGGGACGCATTGGGTAGCATATAAGAAGAGCAATAACTTAGTAAGCTATTTCGATAGTTTCGGAGATTTACCCCCTCCCAAGGAATTGATTTACTATTTTCGTACGGGCCCGAAAGCGGTCGATGAAATCCTCTATAACTATGAACGTCAGCAGAAATTCAACACAGTTTGGTGCGGTCATTTGTGTCTGAAGTTTCTCCGTGATAACGCACAATGAGTACTACTCCTTCCCAGGATCGGGAAAGTATCAAGAGGATGGGCCATTCTCTGATTGCCTATTCCAGATTACGCAGCTTACGAAAAATGACCAAACAACAGCTTGCGGATATGCCGAAAGAAGTATTAATCGGGTGCGCTGCTCATGAGATTGCATCAGTGTGGGATAAGCTACCCACACATCATCAGAATGATATCGATGTATTGAAGTATCAGTATTGTGGAGAACATTATAATGATGGTGATAGCAGTAATTCTGATGTTAATGATGGCCCATCCCCACAGAAAATTTTTTGTTGCTACTGTAGGGTGAAAGAAGTGAATGTAGCAACAAATAACGAAGTTGATATGGACTCACCATCTCCACCAAAAAAACGGCGAGTGCTTCAGCACCAACACCTATGTAATCAGCAATAAAATGGTGTGAACCACTAATATTTCATCAGTCATGTCACGCACGTTCACACTGTCAGGAGACTCGAGCGAGTTGAGTGCTAACTTTTACCCTCCTATCGAATTGAATACAGGAAGTCGCTATGGTCTGGGTTTGCACGGCTTCTACTCCTATAACTCAATATTCAATGTGGATGTGAGGAATAATGTCATCAGTTATTCCAAGAGGGTTAATTCACCCCCTATCATTATCAAAATCCCACCAGGAGCCTATGAGATCGATGAAATTAATAGGGTCATTCAGAAATCTATCAAATCCAGAGAGCCGCAACCTGTAGATGGCGTTGAAAAGGATATCGATGAAGTATTTCTTCTAGTCGCGAACAACAACACTCTCAAATGTGAAATGCGATCAAAATATAACATCAATCTCCGGCATGAAAACTCAATCGCTAACCTATTAGGGTTCGAAAAGAGTGTCTTCGAAAGTGGAAAAAATCACGAATCGACATTACCTGTAGATATCAACCACGTGAGAATCATCCGTGTCGATTGCAACGTCACTTCTGGAGCATATTCCAATGGTGATGAAGCTCACAGCATCTTCGAATTCGATATCGATGTGGAACCTGGCTACAAACTCACCAAGGAGCCAAAAAATATCATATATATGCCGCTCAAACCAGAAGGACGTCAGTATCTCGACAACATTACACTACGCATCTTAGACGATAATGGGCTGTTGATTGATTTCAATGGTGAAAAAATTATAATAAAATTGGAATTGGTAGAATTGTAACTGAAATCGATGATGGGATTCTGCTTCAGCAAACGACGACAGAGGTCACTAAAATATTGTGTGAGACACGGTGGTGGCAATGGTAGTGATGTACGTATAAAGAAAAGGGAACATCGAAATCACTTCATTCCACGTGTGTCTGCTAAACGATCAAGATATAGCATAAGCGCTGATAGCCTGAAATTTCTGAAATCCATCGGTTTGAAAATACGCTACAAAAGAAGCAAGTAATATGGCCACTCTTACCACAAGTGAGAAGCTGGAAGTTTTCGAGGAACCTGTATTCGACCGTTCGTTGATAAGTCTGCATGAGCATACATACAAACCATATGGCTCACCATATTTCAATAATTCCGACGAAATCAGAATTCCAATCAACTTTCAAGATCTGATACTCGATATCGCAGAGAGTTACATTTATATTGAAGGAAAGTTCAACCCCACTGACGCCACAAAGCCATGCTACCTTTCTAATAACGCCCTCGCTTTCTTGTTCGATGAGATTCGTTATGAAATGGGCGGCGAACAAGTCGCTGTTGTTCGAAAACCTGGCATAGTCACTACAATGAAAACTATGGTATCATTCGGAGGAACGCATGCTAATTCATTGTTATCTGTAGGTTGGGGGCTCAACCAAACTAATCAACCAATATGGGATTCCACCAGCACAGTATTCAGTGGTAAATTACCTTTGAAGTACCTCATGGGATTCGCTGAAGATTACAATAAAGGTATTCTGAATGTTAAGCAGGAGCTTATTTTGATCATGGCACGAACATTCAGAAATGCATATATGGGGGAAGTTGAGGCTGATTTTCAAATCAACAAGGTTGAATGGAGAATCAGACATATTGTGCCAGAAGATCGTCTCAAATTGAAACTTCTGAGTCGTATCAATAAAAGTGTCAATAATGCTATAGTGAAAGTAGCTTATCGTATGTGGGATCTTTATGAGTTACCTTTACTTCGACAAACGGCATCGGATATGTGGGCTGTGAAAACAACCAACAGTCTGGAGAGACCTCGATTCATCATAATTGGCTTTCAGCAGACCGCACAATCCGACAGTATATCAAAGGATGCAACGACATTCAAAGATGCTGACATAAGTAATATACGAGTACATTTGAACTCTGAAGTCTTTCCATATGAACGTTGGAATTTGGATTTCGAAAAGAAGTTAGACTCATCTGCATACTATGCATATGAGAATTTTCAACGTAGCTACTATGATAGAGCAATGAGTGAACCGATGATGAATATTAGCAGCTTCCGCAGTAACCCCATATTTGTGATCGACTGCTCACACCAACCAGATGCCATGAAATCATCCACCGTTGACATCAAAATAGAGTTTGAAACACGTAAATTGAAGTTTCCATCGAGTACCAAAGTATATGCACTCATTTTACATGACGCTTTTTTGAGTTATAGTGCTCTCACTGGATCTGTTCATATTGGGTTATCATAAGAATCACATGTGAATCATTATCCACTGTAGAATGTTTTTTTTTGGTCAATGAATAAAATATTTTAATACCAATTCTATCTTTTAATTCCATCCTTAACATATGAATATAAACAAATATGATTACTTTATAGTTTATTCATAGTTTTATATACAATATATATATCAATCATTCAAAGTTTACATCATTTCTTCATCTTCTTCACTCTCCACCTGTTGTTGTGAGTTGGGATCCAATGTCTTCAGCTGGTATTCATCTATGATAGTTGATGGTAGGTAACTGTATATGCCAGAGAGGAATTTTTTCAAGTCAGCTTGAATCATGAGCTTACAGAAATGATTCAAATCAATATTTCCGTAAGAATAAGCATTACACAGCGCTACACCAAGTTCATAATTCTCACTGAGCTGCAGAACTTTCTGCACTTCTTCAGAGTCGAAGCAAATATCACTATCGTAATTTGATGCATGTAGAGCGTCCCAACTCAAATCAGCTAATTCGCAAGACAACCTTTCTATAGCAGAACCCAAGTCACTTGCCTCCGGATACCATTCACTCGAATAGTGCATCCACATATTTGTAGTTTGAGATGGGGGAGTTCTGAAACAACCAAAATAAGATTCATGAATTCGGCAATGATGCTAAGAAAGCGAGAAAAACATGAAAAAACATTAACAGAAAAAACACTCACTTTGACGCGTCTTCGAAGTGTGTAAAACTGATACATATTTTATATTTTATTTATATACTTTTCACTATGTACATATAAAGAGGGATAGAGACTAGAAAAACAATAAAGCTCTCAATCTAACACATTGAATTTAACCAAAGAGCGGGTTTTGGCACCAACATATTCCGAAGCACTCTGCCCCAAATAAGTCATCACCAATTTAGCTTGTGATGAATTAACATTTTGAATGATATTTTCTGTGAATTGTTCCGTCACACGTTTAGGAAGCCATACTTTGAACGAAGTATCACTTTCTTCATCGATCAGTATAACTTGGATGGATTTACCATATCGCGTGGAGAGTAATAACATTTTTTCAATTTTATAACCCTTATCGATAGCTAATGATGTCAAAGGTTTCTGTTCCATAGCTTCAGTCTGCTGAACTATGGCAAAATTGATCTTTTCAATGTCTAATTTCAAATTATCCATATTCAAATTATAGTGAAAGTATAATTTTAAAATATAAAATATGTTCACCTCTATGACGACGACGTTCACTTCTTGGGTGGATGGATTCTTGGTGGAGCGACTTCGGAGCACAACTACTAATACTCGTTTCGATGATCTGAACTGACACCAAACAAAATGTTTTGAGCTTATATAGAAATTGATAAAAGGGTGGGGGTGTGAGTTTGAACACTCTGCACATACACATTGGAGACCGAAGTCCATAATTGAAAATGCTCAAGGTTATTCAAGGGTTTATGTACTCCTCCTCAATATGACATTGCACAAAGTCATTCGATGCTAGAAAAATATTCAGTGTGATGTTGTTCGATCGCAACCAGCTCAGAGACGATTCACAAATGTCAATGTCATTCAAGGGTAATGCAGCTCAAGCTAGACCATGCCAACACTCAAGGGCATTGAAGGTCAAACATGCGCTGGACTGTGCACACACGCACACCAAAGGTCACTCAAGGTGACAACTCATAGAGGTCATTCAAGGTGACAACTCGTAGAGGTCATTCAAGGTGACAACTCATAGAGATCATTCAAGTCATCTCGTTTCAAGGTCATTCAAGGTCATAGCGTTTTCAAGGTCATTCAAGGTCATCTCGTTTCCAAGGTCATATGAAGGTCAAACGGACTGTCAAAGTCACCTTGTTGACTTCACCGTCAAGGTCACGGCAAGGTCAGTGGAGGGGGGAGGTTTCTAAATCGGCATAAACTAACTACTGTCCGTCGTATAATAAGTTTAGAATATGGTTTAGCTATTTATGCATACATAATGTACACGCAATTGGCAATTCACATAAACATACCATGTAGTGGAAATTGAAGTTGATCAGAAACACATATTGCACTTGAAAATTGATCCTCCCGGTTGAAAATGTATATATATATATATATATATATATATATATATATATATATATATATATATTTATATATGGACATTGCAATTGGTCGTAACAGAAAATCTATCTTCAATCTCATACTCTTGATAACATGTCCCTCTTGATCTCTGAAATCCTTCGTGGTCTCCTGCATCTTCGTAGTCAGTGATGTGGATGAACATTCCACCGAAATGTTAAACTTCGAATAAATGTTTCATCGAAACAACAGAGCCTATTCGGTCGTCATTACGGTCAAATGCCGTCAGATGGCGCTGTAACGATCAGTCCCGGACGAACCGAAGGCACATTTCGGAGTCCCTTGATCGACGCGATTAATTAAACTTGTCTAATTACGCGGTCTGCGGCTTCGGAGGGTATGAGAATCATAAAACGCTCCGTAGATGCTGAAGGGTAATAGCGACGAAACGGTTCTTGCGATTCCTTATTTGACGCTCATTTACTTTCGTTTAGCAATTATTTTCTTTAATGAAACTTCCAGGCCGTTGGAGAACGAAGTGGAATTGTGGTTCATCAGAGAGAGAAATTAAAAATATTGTTGCGCTGCGAATTCCAGATTCAAATTTGCCTTTCGAAACTGCGAAGTTTCGAGAACTGAAGTAGCTTTTGTTATAGTCTATACGAAGTTAATTCGAACAGCTAGATAAGACTAATGTACCTGGCCCAATAAATTCACTAGTTATACCATATAAAACCTTCCACAAAAAAATTATTTTGAAACAAAACTATACCACGTCGTTCTTGCCATACAAAGACTACTGACTTTCTGTAACTATTTAGTATTTTTGCCATTCGAAGTGACTTCTTATAGACTATACACAATGATTCATGTTTTAAAAAGATTCATTTTCTCGGCATATGTGAAATGCAGAAAGCTCAAACTTTTGAACAGACGTAGAGGTTGAGAATTGGAACGATAAACATTTTTCTTGAGTGTATGGGTGGAAGAGCAAAATTTGTCTTAGGACACTTTTTGAACCCTGCCAATTGACAGGCCTATAGGTTGGTATAGCATGAATAAGAGAAGTGTAGTAATGATTATTCCTTTATATACATATATATTTTTGTTTGTACTACTTTACATTGTTACTTATACCTGTCAATAAAAGCCTTTATTATTATTATTATTATTATTTGTATAAGTGGATGGGGTAGTCCCCAAAAAATATATTGGTCAGCTGTTTATTTTGAGAATCAAAAATGATATGGAAGAGAGCTGTCAAAACTTCGAAAAAATTAAGTTATAGTAAGATATATTAGAAATTTTTGCTCTAATCTTTCCCGACTTGAAGAAAATATGTTTACAAAAAGTTGATAGTTGATTAGGAAAAATGAACTTTCCCCAACATATACAATATTATTTTGGAAGACAAGGGCGTGAACAGTGAATGTAAATTAAAGTGGATGTGATGAATATACACAAACTTATAATATGGGCCAAAACCTGCCATAGGGAAACTATACGATACTTCTCTGAAATCTAAACATTGCAACATCCATTGTAAAAAAAGGAATCTTCTACGGCTATAACACAAAACTGCTGTACCTTAACTGTCGTTGATAGAACAATGAGGTACATTGCATGTCTTTATTTCATTTACTTACCTGATTACACAATGATTTATTGTTTGAACGTCATTTTTTTGTGGTGGATCAATATTTGTTTCGTAGTTTTTTGGGTTTGTAACCTACCACAATCTGAAAAAATTAGATTTACTATTGGAATCTATACAAGTGTAGAAGGGCAATTTTCAATCTACCCCGAAAAGTTGCTGCGTCTATTGAAAAACAGTCGTTTCTGGATAGAACAAGTTCAATTAGTCAGCAACTTCTCGTATAACTCAAATTTTGCCTATCAAAAAAATAATAAGAACTGATATATATGAAAATACTTATCTGTTAACGTTTCGGGAACTAAATCTGATTCTGTTCTCAAAACTTCTAAACGAATTCCTTTTCAAGTGCAAATACCTGGTAAAGATAGTTTTCGTGATTGACATTTGAGTTTTTCCAAATATATCAGTTCTTATTATTTTTTTGATAGGCAAAATTTGAGTTATACGAGAAGTTGCTGACTAATTGGACTTGTTCTATCCAGGAAGAACTGTTTTTCAATAGACGCAGCAACTTTTCGGGGTAGATTGAAAATCTGCCCTTGTACACTTGTATAGATTCCAATATTAATTCTTATTTTTTCAGATTGTGGTAGGTTACAAATTCAAAAAACTACGGAACACACAATGACTTAATTGTGTTACAGTTGTAGTATCTCTTCAAGTTCATTTTCTTACCTTAGAAAACAATTACTTCATTGTGTTACAGTTTTAGTTATTATTGAAAATAAATAAGGTCCTTCATTGAATTTCGAATTTGAAGCAATGGCAGCTTTATTTACTCATTTATGGGTCGCATCAACAATTCTCAACACGAAAATTTACATAGTAATGTTCACAGACGAACATTAAGTGCACTGTACTAACTAGACTCAACTGAAAATGATGAGAGAGTTAAGTTAAGCATTTAAAGTATGTCTAACCTTGTCGCGTATTTTGCGAATGAGGCTCTTAATCACAGGAGGCAACAAACATTAGAAAAATCAACTCGATGTCCCGAAGAACCAACGACTTAGGGTATGACAAGATTCGTAGAAAATATGCCTGTTGAACATATTCATCAGATCGTTCCTCAAAATGCGCCGAACAAGAATCCTGTCAAAACTATTATCATCCACTTAAAGTCCTCAGCCCATATAGAGCTGCAGGAATATACATAACTGTGTAGCAGACATAATTCTTCACTTTTACTGATTCATAAGAATCTCTGGTACATGGAGATGTTATTATCATTTTATTTCTCTGAATTTCGTCATATTTCACATACAAAATGGAACTTGGCCGGGGTCTGTACTATTTCTTATAACTTACCATACAGCTTATAATTTTTTACTGTTTTAGTGCTTAGGTTATTACCTCACTATTATCATTTTAGACGTACCAATGCTTGACACGTTTTTAGCCTTGAAGATTTGTTGTATATTAGAGTCTGAGGCGAGGGATTTGGTATAAGTGGGTGTAAGCCCGCCTTATAATCACGATGACAGGAAACACAAAGTTGAAATCTCTTGGAATATTTTCGTGCCACTTATCTTTAGATTGCTTCTGGCGGAAATCGAATTTGTTCGAAACACTGGAATCTAATTAGCTCCCTCCCATTATCTGTACAAACTTTTATCGTTTCCGACAAATATTTGCGAATCCGGCGAGTCTGAGATGAAATATTTTCCCAGATGCACCATTTCTTTGACAAAACTTCTAAACGCCATCCGTTCGTCGATTTCTTAATGGCAGTAATATTTAAGTGAACTGCCATTTCATTTGGGGCCCTCCTTTTATTAAAATCTTTATATAGATACTTGGAGCTAATGCACTAGTTCTAATGACTCTGGCCTTAGAGGCATTTAATTCGGCTCATTAATTCCAGAAATGCTCCTTCGCAGATTTAAATTTGAGTAGGTTTTGAAGATGTGGATTCATCAGAGAAGTTAGGGCAAAGAAATTATTGCCAGTTCCATTTTCCTGACTTCACCTAAAAAAACAATACATGGAAGATATTGATTTGCCTGGTTACGTTCGATGTGTTCGAAATTATTTCCTTTGTGTCAGGAAGAACATTCCTATGAATGAAATGAGGCTATATTTTTTTTAAACAAGTTCTCTAGATTGCTTCGAACTAGGACTTTTAGAATTAGAGACAACTTATTTTTTCAGTGGTGTTTTCTAACCGAAAAATCAAACTAATTTCAATATAGTGACTCTTTTTTAAAAATCGATACTTCAGTTTGTGACATAAATGTTTTTCGGCAATCTTCAGCTGAGAACACGTAAGAGAAGTCCTCACTCTGAACTCTGAGAAAATCTACCTGAATTCTATCGAAATTGTTTCTGCTTTTTGGGAAAACGATATTTTTGATCAATAGCGGGACAAGGCAGATGAAAAATAAGCTCTATCAATTCAAAGAGACGTATAATCAGAGCCTATATGAAAAATTTATCATTTGAAGTTGTATACAATTTATTTATATTCTAACCGAAAAATCAAACTAATTTCAACATAGTGACTTTTTTTAGAATCGATACTTTAGTTTGTGACATAAATGTTTTTCTGGCAGTCTTCAGCTGAGAACACGTTAGAAGAGTCCTCACTCTGAACTTTCAGAAAATCTAGTGTATGATCCACTTGAATTCTATTGAAATTGTTTCTGATTTTTGGGAAAAAGATATTTTTGATCAATAGCGGGACAAGGCAGATGAAAAATAAGCTCTAGCAATTCAAAGAGACGTATATTCAGAGCCTATATGAAAAATTTATCATTCGAAGTTGTATACAATTTATTTATATTCTAACCGAAAAATCAAACTAATTTCAACATAGTGACTTTATTTTAGAATCGATACTTTAGTTTGTGACATAAATGGTTTTTGGCAGTCTTCAGCTGAGAACACGTTAGAAAAGTCCTCACTCTGAACTTTCAGAAAATCTAGTGTATGATCCACTTGAATTCTATTGAAGTTGTTTCTGATTTTTGGGAAAAAGATATTTTTGATCAATAGCATGACAAGGCAGATGAAAAATAAGCTCTAGCAATTCAAAGAGACGTATATTCAGAGCCTATATGAAAAATTTATCATTCGAAGTTGTATACAATTTATTTATATTCTAACCGAAAAATCAAACTAATTTCAACATAGTGACTTTTTTTTTAGAATCGATACTTTAGTTTGTGACATAAATGTTTTTTGGCAGTCTTCAGCTGAGAACACGTTAGAAAAGTCCTCACTCTGAACTCTCAGAAAATCTAGTGTATGATCCACTTGAATTCTATTGAAATTGTTTCTGGTTTTTGGGAAAAAGATATTTTTGATCAATAGCGGGACAAACCAGATGAAAAATAAGCTCTAGCAATTCAAAGAGACGTATATTCAGAGCCTATATAAAAAATGTATCATTCGAAGTTGTATACAATTTATTTATATTCTAACCGAAAAATCAAACTAATTTCAACATAGTGACTTTTTTTTAGAATCGATACTTTAGTTTGTGACATAAATGTTTTTTGGCAGTCTTCAGCTGAGAACACGTTAGAAAAGTCCTCACTCTGAACTTTCAGAAAATCTAGTGTATGATCCACTTGAATTCTATTGAAATTGTTTCTGATTTTTGGGAAAAAGATATTTTTGATCAATAGCATGACAAGGCAGATGAAAAATAAGCTCTAGCAATTCAAAGAGACGTATATTTAGAGCCTATATGAAAAATTTATCATTTGAAGTTGTATACAATTTATTTATATTCTAACCAAAAAATCAAACTTATTTCAACATAGTGACTTTTTTTAGAATCGATACTTCAGTTTGTGACATAAATGTTTTTTGGCAGTCTTCAGCTGAGAACACGTTAGAAAAGTCCTCACTCTGAACTTTCAGAAAATCTAGTGTATGATCCACTTGAATTATATTGAAATTGTTTCTGGTTTTTGTGAAAAATATATTTTTGATCAATAGCGGGACAAGGCAGATGAAAAATAAGCTCTAGCAATTCAAAGAGACGTATATTCAGAGCCTATATGAAAAATTTATCATTTGAAGTTGTATACAATTTATTTACATTCTAACCGAAAAATCAAACTAATTTCAACATAGTGACTTTTTTTTTAGAATCGAGAGTTTAGTTTGTGACATAAATGTTTTTTTGGTAGCCTTCAGCTGAGAACACGTTAGAAAAGTCCTCCCTCTGAACTTTCAGAAAATCTAGTGTATGATCCACTTGAATTCTATTGAAATTGTTTCTGGTTCTTGGGAAAAAGATATTTTTGATCAATAGCGGGACAAGGCAGATGAAAGATAAGCTCTAGCAATTCAAAGAGACGTATATTCAGAGCCTATATGAAAAATTTATCATTTGAAGTTGTATACAATTTATTTATATCACAGTAGGCCTTATTTTTATAATGTACTAGAAGTGCATAGTGTTTCTCAAAACGGGTTTTTGATAGCTCGAAAACTCTGATCAATGTGTTTATTATTGCAACCTTCACAACTGATTTCGAAAATCCCTGACTTGACTGTGTATTTTAAATTATCTTTAGGATTTTCACCAAGTAGTTGTCGTAGTTGAGTCCAATGTTGAAAAATTAATTAGAATAACTATGAAAAAAAGTCCGACAACAACCTCTGCAGGTATCGCCTTCCTGCACTATCTCAGATTCTACAATGGAAATAGTACTTAACCTAATCTTTAGATTGGAAAGTATCAATTTCCTCCCTCTGTAGTTGGTAACGCAAAGCGCATTGAGTGCATTGAGTTTGGAGTTATGTTAATTGATATCTACAAAAACTCAATCTTTTTAGTATTTTTGCTGGCTGAATAATTCGATAGACGCATAATATACAGTTGCCTGTAAGATTTTTACATATCAGGGTTCACCTAACCGCTAAACAATAGTTTGTTCAAGCAGAAAAATTAACATGTTCCTATACAATATCAAATCAATCTCTCCGTAGGAAGGGGGTGAAATTTCTATTACTAAATTTGACCCAAATAATGAAAAAACGGGACGAGCTGAATAAATCCTTAAAAAAAAGGACAACCTAAATAAAACCGTAAAAAATACTCACTGCTTCACATTGCATAGGCGCCGGTAGCTGCCTGACCGCCCCTCTTCCCAGGGCCTCCCTTTTCCTTTGAGCGGAAAACAGCCTGAGTTCTTTCCTCTCCTCGTCGGAAAGCGCATGGCAGTATCGAACCTCGTTGTCGTGGGGGGGAAGTTGCTGAAGGAGTTGTCTGACCCTGTAGCGTTCTCCGACGGAGTTCACGTAAGGTACCTTGTCTTCGGGAAGGGCACTGAAGTATAAGTGCACCTGAAACAATGAAAAGCGATGTCAGAACCAACGAAGATTAGGCGAAATATGGAAGAAAGACAAACATTGTTAGCGGAAAAGTGTTTGGAAATGGCTCGATACTTTTCTTTGCTCTTCAATGATTGCAGATCATTCCCAAATATCATCAATCAATTTTCACAAGGAAACTTAGGGTTCTTCTCGAGAAGTTTCATTTTTCCTTTTACACTTTTTCTAATGAGATTGCAACCTTCGATGTAAAAGTTGAGAATATTTTTGAGATCAGTTACCCTAACACTAAACTGATAGGTATTACTTGCACTCGACGCGCGTTTCGCTTACAAGATTTGCATCTTCAGGAGAAGAAAATTGATACTTAATCTGGATATTACAGTTAGTTATTCATATATTCGACAATATGAAGGATTGCGAGCAAGAACTTGCTGGAAACGTTTTGATTATTTAATTCATCAACAATAAACTGAATAGCAGGCTAGTTTCAATAAACGATGACCTTTGGTTTAGAAGTGAAAAGTTTTTCTAGAGATCGAATAACTTGACACTAACCTGATATTACTTGGCACTCGACGTGCGTTTCTCTTACAAAGTTAGCATCTTCAGGAGAAGAAGATTGATACTGAATCTAAAAATTGGAGAGATAGTTTACAATCCGAAGAAGTGCAGGCATCTATTAATTACTTCGATTGATTTTTCAACAATGAACTGAATACCTTGCTGAACATTTTCAAACTTATAGACTCTCGAATGCATCAAGCAGCCTCGTAACAGCACATTTTTGATCAGTTTCAGATTACTTTCACTGAAACTATGATCTTACGGCCCAGAGCGTGCCGTGCGATAATGGATTTTTCTATCCTGCCGTATCATATATGTGCATGGTGTTCCTCAAATCGGGTTTTGATAGCTCGTCGTCTCTGGTCAATGTATTGTATTGTTGAAATCTTGACAAACGATTTCGTATATCCACGACTTTTCGGTGTGTTTCACTTCATCTTTAGGATCACCAAGGAGTTGTAGTTGTCCTCAAGATTGAGAAATTGATTTGAATAATTATGAGTCCGAGAACACCCTCTGCAGGTATCGCCTGCCCGCACTATCTCAGATTGTAAAATGCAAATAATACTTACCCTATCTTTTAGATTTAGTATAATTTCCTTCCCCTGTAGATGCATTGAGTGCAAGTAACATCAGTTTGGTGTTATCTTAATTGATGTCTACAAAAACTCTGATTTTTTTTTGTATTTTTGCTGATTAAATAAAATAGAAGTCCGGATGTTTGGATTTTTTCCAATATTGCCTTAATGTGTTTCAAAGATCACTTATGAAATATTTTAATAATAGGGATTTGAAAGGTCAAAATACATGATTCCTGCCAGAATGACTCATTTTATCCAGTAACTAGAAGTGTATCATTTGTCGAATATTTTTTGAGATTATAGCCCACGGTAGATAATCATGAAACCATAAAAAAATTAATTTTGGATAGTTCTCAAGATGTTTAATATACCATTAATAACTGAATTAAACCAGATAAGAAAATCCCATGTTACTTTCCACGCTCGCGTTTGATATCGGGGAAATAGGGAAAACTGCATTAATATCTCAAGAAATTGCGAATAATCACCTCAAGAAAGGAAACAGCTCTGAATTGACTGGGTAATGTCGATTTCATGGTGGTATTCATTACTTACGGCCTATTCTTAGGTAGCAGCCGTTCGCAAACTGGTTTGCAGCGATAGAACAGCAAATGATTGTTGAAATAAATTAGTGACAATTCTTCACGGGTGACAAATTATTTGAATTACATCCCGGGGACACGATTAAACATTCAACGGTTACGGCGTTATTACTAAATCAAGTCTGTTCGAGATTGCTTTATGATAACAGATCGACTTGGATAAGAGCAAACTGCTAATTCATCAAAACGGCTTGTGCAACGGTGCGGGTTAATTGCGTGAAAATATGTAATGAGTTTCTCAAATGTGTTGCTATGAAGAGAAATCGATCATTCATCATTCTTTGTTGTTGATTAAGGCTGTATCGACTCAAATGAGTCAAGGATTGGATGCTCAGCTTGACCAAAGCAGAAGTTCACGTAGGAAACTGTGCCGACTCCACGAGAGAAATCAAGCATTTCTGTTTTGATTTATACGGCTTTTATTGAATAGAACTCAACTAGCCAACAAAACATTGATCAATCGTTGATCTCGGACATCTGAATAGTGCAATTTAATATTACTTCTAACGATAACTTAATCGATGAACTAGTCTTGAGACGATACTACGGTATAGAATATTGATGAATTAGATTCGCTTCTATGTTTTGACCCATGTAGTGTTGTTTGTATTTAGTGATTTCAAAATTATCAATCGATAAACTTTAGTGGTTGAGAAAATTGTAACAGCTCATCATTCTTTATAACCACTGAAAGTTGGAAGGCTTGAGTATGAGCGTAACAAAGATCAATCACTATCATTGATGGTTGTGAACGCTATCAGAAAGTTTTGAAACAAATTGAGGTAATTACCCGTGTATATAAAAAGAATTGATGAGAACTGTGGCTCGTGGAACATAAAGTTTTCATATTAGAACTGCAGTGAGTTAATTTGAAACAATCTGAATACTAGTCTTGAAGCGATACCAAGAAGAATAAATGAATTCACATTCATGTTTAGAATAAACTGCTTTTATCTTTTGCAATTTATCCTAAGTAAATAATTATTATTTCAGTTGTTATAACTGAGACATCTCAATGTGCTTTATTTCAGTTGTGAGAGAGAAGTTGAAAGGTTTGATTGTTGAGGTGACAAATTATTATATTGTATTATATGTAGTCTGAACACTTTCCGATATATATAAAAATAACATGCTCAAGGAACATATTGAGTTGGGAGTTTTGTATTTGAGACACTGTGAATTAGTGAGTTAGATATCTTTTAATTGAATGAATAAATCATAATTTAGAGCGATTCGATGCTGGAAGCTTCGAAACACATCTTCTTATAATTAGTTCCTACGAATTATTCTATAAAAAAAATTAACTGATA
Organism: Zygogramma bicolorata; assembly: GCA_032362365.1. Taxonomy (NCBI): domain Eukaryota; kingdom Metazoa; phylum Arthropoda; class Insecta; order Coleoptera; family Chrysomelidae; genus Zygogramma; species Zygogramma bicolorata. The sequence continues at coordinate 644,228 of JAVJAQ010000945.1, forward strand.
TACTCTACGATATGTTTATAAGAAAAATCACATCAGTTCAAATAAGTTGTACCTTCAGAAGTTTTTCTGATGTCGAAGATTGAGTATTACTTTACTAGTAGTTTTACTTTCTCTAAACACTTATCGCATCATATGCCGATGAATAACACATGGGTGAACGTTTATATAATATTTTGATTTTGTACATCGTATACAATTTGATATGAAACTATTTCGAGAGAAGAACACGTAGTCCGTTGTGCTTGATATTGGTGTCAATTTTTTTCAATAAAATGTCTTTCAAACCTCCAAAGTTTTGGAAACAGCAGCAATTCAATAGATAACTTTTTTTTTCAAGGAAACAAATCTGTAGATGTCTACCATTTCAGGGAGGCTGCCAACTTTGAATCAAATTCATAGAAAGTGATGTTTTCAATAATCCAGGAATTATTTGAAACATGGTTGAATTGAAAACAGACCCAATTAACTTATTATCGATCCTCTGTCTATATCGCCACTGTGAACACAATTTGACAAAGTGCAAACTTTTGAGAATCGTGTTTGGAAAATGAACATTAAGAAGCAGTACCCTCAGAATAGGCTTTCTGAGATCATCATTGATAAATTTTCAACAGGGATAAATGATCGCAATCCGTATCCAATTTTTGTGATTTTCACGCATTCATCTTGCCCTTCTCTTCAGAGCATTCGCAGCCTTATATATAGAGAGGAATCCACGTTATTGAGTTCCTTTCAAAGCATTGTCAATATTTTCATATCAGAAAGCCGCCCGTTGACAGCACAAAAAGGAAAAATGGATGTTTTATTGTTCCTTCGTTAGCTCCTTATTGTTGAGCCAGAATCGAGGGAGAATATTTGGCTATTTAGGGATCGTTTAAGTTCCGGTCATGTCTCGCCTTCAACGCTCTAATGAAATTATGGAATTGAATTAAGGAAGCTCCAGCTATGATTATTTTATGGCAGTATAGTGTGAGTCACCCTACGAAATTGATGCGGATATGTTAAAGTTATAAGGATAAAAGGAACTCTATAATCTAGAAACATCAATTTTTTGAAAAACCGATTTGAGCTACGCTAGAAACAAAGAATAATGATAATTGGGGAATGCATTGGAACGAAAACTGATCATTTTTATTGAAAGAAAGGAGTTTGTCATATAAGCGAGAGTAGCTGTTTTAGAATCTTTCTTCCAGACGAATGAATAAATTACTTATGAATAACACACGAACGTATTAACACAGAATTTTTAAAAATGTTTGATGTCTTTTTTCATTTGATTTTAGTATTATCTGTTTCTTCATTCTAATGAAAACATCCTGAAAATAGCTCCTGAAACTGAAGTCATTGTCACCCTGAATTCATACCTGTTGGCAAGAATGGAATTTACTCTGTAGGGATAGTGGGGAAGTGGTAGTTCTCAATGCCTCTTTTTTGAAACGTTTCAAAACGAAATTACAAAAAGTTCAACACAAGTCTAAAAAATGAAGACACACAAGAGTCGGAGATACATAAATATTGAAAGATTGTAAACAAAAAGAAACTATATTACACCTACTCTATGAGCTATGGAAACTTGATTTCGATCAGTGAGTTGTTCTGGCTAGTTTTATATCTTTATCAAACTGAGGTATGTTTAGTTACCACTTTTATTGATACGACCCAGTACATTCTCTTGAAAAAATTGTAGCTTAGTTCTAAAAACAGCTGAACGATGTCTATGTGCTTATAAGACTGAACTATCATATACGCATGGCAAAACATAAGGACATATTGTGTTGTGAAATTCACTGTATTAGGTGATACTTACTGATGTTGAATTTGCTGGATAACGAGAAATATTATAAAAGAACTTTCAATATTGTAGCAAAACTTGAAGTCGAAATAAAAATCGATTGAATATCCTAAGAGTTATTAGATCTGACAGATAACTATCTACATCTCTCTAGTGAAATGGAATAATGTATATGGCGATAGGAACAATGTAAACGTTACTATAAACATCTCTGTTGAATTTCGATTTTCGAAAGTTTGTATCTGTTCGTTTCCGTTAACGAGCTGACGAACGTCAACCCTCAGAAGTCGAAACTTGTGCGAGCAATGTATCAACGAGGCCTCATCTTTTAACGTGCGATTACCCAGAACGAAGGCCCGGCAGGGAATCAAACCCCGGTCTTCCGCTTGAAAGGCGAATGTGCTAACCTCTTCACTACCGTATTTAAAGTTGTCCAGAAACTGATTTCAGTGTTCTACTTCTCAAGTGAACATACCTCATTTGATATAATAAATAAGATAGTCACCATCCCTACTCTCTCAAAAACTTCCAGTGAAACACATTTTCTATATGTTCTACAGTATGAGTTATCTCATCTTTATATTCATGGGAATTGCTGACGAATGAATGAACGAAGTGATGAATTTTCATGATTGTTTTCATATACTAGGCATGGCTTTGTTTTCAAGTTTGAATTTCAATTTTTCCGAAGTCACCTTTGAGAAATACCAGTTGAGCAATTGATAGTAAATGAAATCCCTCGTCTTACGGATATGCGATTTTACCATACAGATTACTCCCATGTATATTGACGTATTTGCTGAATAATGAACATTTAATTAAGCCTTAATCTCATCGAACCAATTGGAGCTAGGTTTCTTGATATTATTATAGAAGGACTGACCAATTTAATATATTCATTTCATAACAGTTGCAAATCCTGATTGAGACTAGCCACGTTGATTTAAAATAATGTGGAGCGACCAAGACCTGTGCGACATTTTCATCTACAACTTTATTTGTAACCATACAGTCACAGTATGAGCTAGTTGAGTAGCTATCTTATCATTCAACATAACAAAGTAAGTAAAATCATTATATGAATGTAGATTATAAAGAAAAACCATAGTCATCTGATTACAAATTTATGGATGTCAGTATGTATATTATGGATGGGTATCGTATATTTCAACAAACAACAAGTAGCTTTCCAAAACAGAAAAAAATGAAATGATGTTTCTGACGTTAAAAAGACATATTCATTCAATATACACACATTATTGCTGATAAATTCTTCATATTGGGTGTGATATCACAGCACACATTCAAATATTATCGTAACGTGATATATATCAACTCCACTTTTCTGTATTCGCTGTGTGCGTTACATGACGCGACATCTGGTGGTACAAATGTGGCAAAGTTCTGTGCTACGTGACACTGGAAGTGTATGGGGAACAAATAAAAATTCAAGAATAGTTGTTAATTTTATTGTAAAATAATCAGTTCTGAAGACAAGATGTTTTCATATGAGAATATTTATCGAGTCAACAGAAGAAAAAGTAAGTTCGACATTCAATTTTGTGTGTATTTAGCATAATACTAAAATTTTGTAGGTTATGAAAACGTAAACATGAGAATGTCATAATGACAATAATAGCATTATGAAATTGACAGATTCGATATTCGAGTCATGTAGTTTGACTGAAATTACTTGGGCATGAATGAAGTGTAAGAATGATTTATTATTTCAATTTCAGTTTCATAAGTGCAATATGGACATGATTATTAGAACCGGCTTCGAAAAAATAACGCACTCGATCATATTCCAACCGAAAGGCAAAGCTTTAGTTGAAGCTGGCCATGTGGTACATGTCGAAGAGTTCAGAAAGAACGGGCGAAGCCATATGATTCGTGATATTGTTGTTCGATATACTAAAAAAATTGCACTTATGGCGGAGAACGTCAATCCAGTTTTCATTTTGAACAGAAAAATTAGTAATCTCAGTTCTTCTGAAATCTTTATCCTTTCTGTAATGTAAATTTTTTTCATTAAGAAATGAAAATGGTCAAATGTTACACCAGCAAGCTCTGTAAGTTGTTCATCGTTTGTAACTGCTCCGTGAAAATGGATTCCATTATCCTTACTATTATCCATCGCGGAATCAGTGCCCACTGCCTTGTCCAAAGTTATGATTTGCTCTGTGCCACATCCTGTATTTTTGAATTTTTTGTGCTATCGATGATAACTGGACCTGTCGGTTCACTAATTTCGGTTTGGATTTCAGCGTCGCAAGTACTGCCTCCATAAATATATCTGTTGCAATTAAAAGTTTTCTCGGACTTATCACAAAGCACGAAAATATCTGCTTGACACCCTTGATCACATTTATCACTTGCATTTGGTATCGAAGCGTTTGATATCGTGATATCACTTGGATCCGTATTGATCAAGCGATCCATATTGAACTTCGAACAATTCTCGAACTCGATTGATTTTGCTTGCGCCGCTCCATGAACCGTTCATGTCTAGAATCAATTTGATAAATGTTATAGCTAATTTAAAACTAAATCCAATATAGCTGGTTCATTAACATTTATAGTATGCAGTATTTAATTTATTACCTTTTGACAGCTGAATTTTCAATCATATTTCTTTTCATATCAGTCGAAGAAAATTTGGATGGAATGTAGCTTGCACTCATTTCCACTTCGCTCTTTTCATTTCCAAAAAATGAGCACTGCAAATGAGAGTAGTGGGTTTGGGATTCCAATTTAACTGAAAGTAATTTATTATTTATACAAATATAATCTATTATACTATTTTTTCTGCATCATGTAATATTAGAAAAAGTTAGGTTAAGATACTTACTTGTGTTTTCTTACGGCGTCAATCCACTTTCTCCATTGAATTAATTCATGTTTAGCTGTTGGAAAACAGTAAAATTTATATTCACAACTTTTCGATTTATTCGCACAATTTTTAACACAGCATCTATGATAACCCATTATATCGAATGTATATTTAATATGTGATTTCGACGTATTCCACGTGTATATTGGTCCGTAGTAGCTCAGTGAAGTGCCACATTTCTCCACCCCGCGCGCACGATCGTTCGGCAGTTCTCCCACTATTCTGTTGCACACAGCGAATATTTAGGTCTTGTTTAGGTCATTATCCTCATAGGTTCAATATATACTAACGATGACAAAGACTGACTTGTTTGATCAATGAAAAATATTCCCCCCAAACGAATTAGTAATATTCAGTGTGACCCGTTTAAAATAGAAGTACTCTCACGAAACATACATTTCACGTTTCTCGATGCTAGGAATTACGATCACCAATAATCTTCCATTGAAAACCATGTGAGATCTATCGCTAAAGGTGCTTCTCAGAAACTTGGACACCTATTTCTAATGATCTACAAGGCTCAGAAACGACCTGTCTTGGAATACAGTTCTCATGTGTGGAACTCGGCACCAAAACATTCATTGAAGCATTTTGATTCTATTCAGAGAAAAGATATCCGTCTTGTTGGTGATTCTCCGCTCGAAGACTCGCTCACTTCATTGGAGCATCTTCTGAATTGTTATCAATCGTTCCACCCTTGGCAATATCTACACGGATGACCCGAATAGTACAGAATTCCCAACTCTTTGTTGTGAGCTTGGAGACCTGTCGAACCTTTCTTGCTCAGGGATCTTTTTCAAAAGAGCAGTTGAAATTCGGAACTTCTCGAGGAACTTCTTGACGAGAGAGGATTTTTTTGAGGATTACAAGTGAATGTTAATTCGTCCTGTCCCTTTATTCACGCGGTGTTATTTAAACATTACAGGGCTGCCCTTTCGTGTGAATCTGCATTCAAAAAACCCTCAGGAATGATTTTTTTCATCAGATAGATATTCGAGAAACTTACTAGAAAATCAATTTCCTGAGCGAGTCTTCGTTTTCAGGGCCAATCTTCATTATTGTTGCATGATTTTTATTCAAATTCGGCGACACCACTGGTTTTACGTAGTTTTGAAATTGATGTTGAATTCAAATGTTATAGGGGAAGAATTGGAGAATATGCTAATTGAATATCTCACCAATTGAATCTCAGAGAACTTTTATCGAAATTCTGACTATTCCATTGAATTCATTAGGTTTTGATTGTTGTCTAGAATTTAATCAAAATTTTTCATCATTCGCTAATTCTCCATTGAAGGACATGTTTTTCGAACTCTATCAATAATTTCTTCATGATGAACAAATTTTGATGAGATTATGGACAATGAAAAAGCAAAACCTGTTGATTCTTGTGAAGTAGTTGGAATTTTGATGGAACCTTTAAATGCATATTTTTCCAATTTTATCCTCTATAACTTTTTTAATGACCAACGAATTTTGATGTGATTTCGAATCATATTATCAATAAATCATTTGAAAACTACGTGAATCCAGTGGTATGGTCAGATTATTTAACAAAAACTTTTTTCTATTTTTACTTTGAAAAAAAAAATATGAGTATGTTCTATGAGTAGGTTGGGAAAACAACTGCTCCCTTTGCAAATACCATGGAGGGATTACGCCCGACATATCGGTGCAGAATTTAATGTGATATAAATATCGGCATTGTTCCAGAATTATTTCAAAGGTGTCACACTGTATTAAACGCAAACCCCGAAGCGATAGATAAAACATTACAATGAAATATGCCTCTTCTCATCTGTGAGTTTCAGACAACTGCCAGTGCTCAACGAAGCCGTCGACGAAAATGAGCTTCATAATTTGCCGTTTTTTTTTCACAAGCAGTCAATATTGGAAGTGGCTCCACGCCCCATCCTATGATTGAATATTGTTCCGCCAGTCGTGCCACGATGGCGCGAATAAAACAACTGCCAATCTCGTCAATTTGCATATTTCGAATTATGCTCCGGGACTGGAAGCGCGATTCTCATTTCCCGTCCCGACTCGATTTCGAATTCTCGCTGAATTTCAGTATACCGAAGATGCATGATTACATTGGATTCGACATTGCTATTCACACCGATCGCGATGGCTGATATTTCGCCAGACAGTTGATGAATGTTCGTGATGGAATGATCAACAGTGTCGCAGAGCTGTCGAGAGGTAAGGTTGCGGCAATAATACGCGATTAATGCATGTACTATCCTGAGGGAGAAGAATTGTTACGCCATAATGAAAAAGATATTTCAGAGTTATTGAAGGTCGAAGGCAGAAAAATATATATTATTTGAGGTGGGACGTTAGGCTGAAAGTATTCAATCAAGATAAGGTTGAGCCGCTTATTAGTTTGTTATTTGGTAATCAACAGAAATCTTCTCAGGGGGTTCAAATCCCCTTGAAGCCTTCCATGATATTTTGTTATGAAGTGGCATACCCGTTGGTTTTCTGAAACTCAACATTTAGCTCACTCGTGAAGAAAATGGTGAATGCGCAAGGGATGCCGCCACAATAATATCAAATTATTGCTATAAAGTTATATCTTTATATCCTTCACGAATCGATTTGTTTTTGATCATGTTATTGCCTTCATTCTCTAGCGATTCACAGTACCTACAATTCAAAGATTAATGACTGCATTAGTTGCATAAACGAAGGGATTAACTATGACTCATGAGCTTATAGTATTTTTTTTGTGTTTCAAAACAATTATCGCGGTATTCAATCAGTAATATTTTCTTGTTTCAGTTGAACGCAAAGAGATGTGATATAGCTTTATTGATTTCAGTTGTAATGTTTCAGTGATGGGCCGTGTAAGCATTATCTGTTATTGAAAACCAAAATAGGAAAAAGCCAAAACATAGTTGTACAATAATAATCATCAAAGATTGAAGACTTTCACGGCCGGCAACTAATGAATTGTTAGGTGCTTCCGGGCTTCTGAGCCGTGGGCAAGAGGTTTTAAGGCCTGACGTTTCGTCTGCATCTGCGGCAGACATTTTCAAAGGCGATGCGGCAATGGTCGAAGTATCCTTCTCTGCTGCGAGGCTTTGATCTGATGTGGTTCAGATGATGAGTCACCCTTTATCGAATCTGGGTTCGGACGGTCGATTGATCCTAATTGATTATTCGAAAGCGTTTTTTCTCTCATTGGGAGGGTTCGTGCATTTTGAACTGCTGGCATCCATGTTCTATGAATGTTCAGGCTCTCTTCTTTGCGGTTGAAGTTGTTCTTATGTTTATAAATTTCTATGGCCTCCCTATAGAGCCTGGGGTAATAACTTCTACTTGTGTCCAGCACTTGCGTTCCGTCGAAGTCAATGTCATGACCTTCCAACAGAGTGTGTTCGGCTACCGCAGATTTTTGGGTTTGGCCATATCGACAACTTCTTTTTTGATCAATCGACCGTCCGAACCCAGATTCGATAAAGGGTGACTCATCATCTGAACCACATCAGATCAAAGCCTCGCAGCAGAGAAGGATACTTCGACCATTGCCGCATCGCCTTTGAAAATGTCTGCCGCAGATGCAGACGAAACGTCAGGCCTTAAAACCTGTTGCCCACGGCTCAGAAGCCCGGAAGCACCTAACAATTCAATAATAATCATATTTCAAAATGAGCTATACTGCTTCTTCACCAAAAATACTACTAGTCGACTTTCCTCTAAACCTGTGGATTGGTAGAACCAATACGAGAACAAACTGGTCAATTAAATTCGTAGTACGAAGAATGAACAATTTCATCTAGTTTTGGTTTTTCGAGTATTATTGCTACGCCGTGTATAAACTATATGATCGAATAATAGACTGGAAAGAAAGTCCAACTTGAATTGAGGAATCTTCCCAATACTATTAATGTACGTATATTATTAATGGAATTTCTTTTATCTTAGGGAAGTCATAACATCGTCATCATCTGGAGAAAAATGAAGATTGGTGATATTTTTCTCAATATTTATAAATGAAGTAAGGGATATATCATTATTAATAAAAATTAACTTTGGAAAATGGCATATAGACACGAACTGTTTCATACATAGGTATAAATAGATTGTATGAAAATAAGTAAGATATTTTATCTTGAATTTACCATGGGGTTCTTCGAAATTTGAAAGAAAACATAAGTTGATGTTTGGTGATGATTATAACGAGATGTACGTCTGTCAAACTTTGATATAAGTAATGAATTCTGTTCTCTATGAGAAGTCTTATAGCTATGATTAGAACGTACGATAATACCTTTATTAACATCAACAGAGTTCAATTACATTACCAAGGAACTGAAAACGTTAGCACTCGACGTTCGTTTCACAAACATGTTGAAGATGCCAATTTTGTACACGAAATAGCGTCAAGTGTAATTTTTTCAGTTTGGTGTTTGAGTAATTGAGCTCTGTTGAGAACTTCTGGATTATGCAGCAAAAGATGACTAGCATTCAATATTTATTTTTTTGGTGGTTAATTTCCTGCATTGAAGGATTTCATCACTTCGATAACGCTGTCATTCCCGAAGAAACGGAAACAATTTCGAATACAGTGTATTTTGGAGGGTTGAGCATCCATTTTTAACAACACTCGAAAATAGGGGCATTGACTAATCATGCGATAAAGTTGAAACAAACCTTGTACCTAATATTTTAAACAATTATTTCAAAGAATATCAGAAAAATATACTTCTCATTGAAGTCTCTTACCTTCTTTATTCACCAGTATAATTCTTCCCTCAACTGTACAATATATTTTCAATTTGGAAGATATTGTTTATCAGAAACAAACTTCTGCGTGCACAAACAATTTGTGAAAAGTCCCGGCACAAAGTCGGAAATAACCTGTTGTATGTACGATGTCGAATACCCACATGAGGCAAAGAATGATGAATGTTTTCGCGTTCCTTTCAGAGAAGACATTATTACGATTTACAGTGCTTCCTGAAGAGATTTCTAATATCAGCGGCACAGTAAACCGACATTCAATAAATGCTTCAAGCTCCAAGATGATTTAATAGTATAGCGTTCATAATACTGAAATGAACGATAGCATTTTGGTTTATAAGTTGCTGCTTCTACATTACAAATACTACCTACGGATCTGAAGCGAATAGATTTTGTTCAATTCCGTCAAGCTTCTTGTTCGGTATGATCGAATATAACCAATATTGTTGTCACGAATTAATGTATTTGTATCAGAAAATTTGGAAGAATGGAGTAGCCTGAAAGCACAAACGTTCAACATTCATATTATGTCATATCTTCCTCGAATATAAATATCTCTATAAGTAAAATACGGTAAGTTCTTCTTGTAGAACACGGCTTGCGTCTGTCAAGACTGGTGGTTTGAGCTTCGAAGGTGTTTCAGATAAAACAACTCGTTGAAAAGAGAAATCATATCTTGTTTAATTTCATTTTCGTTTTGAATAACTCTAATTGAACACCCTCGGAGGTGAACCCAGAGGGCAAATCATGTGCGATCAAGGGTAGCTAACATTCATCACTATAGTAGCGCTTCGAGGTGATTTACTGATGATTTCTGTAGTGCATTTGCTATTCCAACTACAAGGAAACCCGAAAAGTCTGCGGGAATACCGTGTATACTTCCATACACAAACTTTACGCGCCTAGCAATGTCCTATAGACGTTATCATAAGGAAGGTTGATAGGAAAAGCTTCTCCTGAGATCTCACCATGCGAACGCTTTTGCTCACTATCCCTAACCAAATCATATAATCATCAGCAAATCGTCATAAGAGTGAAAACATTTCCAAAAACTGAAACGAGTTGGAGTAACTAGTATTGATGATAAATGGATGTCAGAAGGCAATCACAAAATACAATCCTCAGTTACCATATTCGCAGCAAGCTGAGTGGAAGAATTTTCTCTTGAAATATCAAGGAGTTGAAGGAACAGTCCAGTCAAATGTGCACGATTCAAAATTCCCGAGATTATTGATCCCCTGGCGATAATAGAAAAAACTCTGTTGGATGGAATAAGTTTCTATGATAATTAGGAACTTTTGTGGAGAGAATGAAGTTTGTCAGGATTATTTTTTGGCTTTCTTCTTCTCCGAATAAAAAAATATAGAGAGTACTACTTCTATTGAAGAAGTAAAATATTTTTTTTATATTACTCCTTTTGTAATTTCTATTTTTTGATACGGATAAGAAGAGAGCCAAAAAATATATCCTTAGTCCACGTTTTGACGATAGGTACTTGGTTTAATTTTACAATTTGAGGAAGTTTCAAGAAAACACTAGGCGCTCAGTTTGTGACTTTTGCAGTATAATAATATCAGGATAATCAAATACAATACGTGACCAATTGAAAAAATATTGATCGCATGATATCCGTGACTTCTTTGGTAATAAATACTCCAATTGCGGAATATCCATTTTGAATGCCGGAAAAAGAGCTGTGATATAAGAATCCATTCCACGTTTTTGTTTACAAACTCTTGGTCGTTTGTCGCACGATATTTCTCCTCTCTTCACCCCTGTCACGAATTCACTCCTAACATGTATTAGATTCGCCAATAAAACAAGCAGTACATCGGGTGTGTGGTCTGGAAACATGTTCAGAGCTTGCGGTGTCAGCAATCCAATATTTCATCCGACCTCAGACGTTGATTGGTTCGAATCACCTGATTAATTAGGAAGAATAATTAAGTCACGATTTACAACGACAACTTCGTTGTATGTACTTGTATACTGCAGATTTCCTAATAGGAATTACAATTTATTGGTCGTACATTGATTGTCAGATTTGAACAGAGTTGTAGAACTCCAGTTGAAAAAAATATGAGTTCTGAAAATCACTCATTCATATGAATTGAGTATTTTATATCGAGGCTTATCAATAAAATAACTCGTTATTAAGACAGACCCAGAAACAGAGGTTTCTTGATTTGTCGTATAGTATAACGTAGCGAGGATGTGTGGGCAATAATTTTTTTGTATTCAGTGATATTCATTTATTTACCAAGTTTAAATTATTCGGGTTTGAATATTACATGAAAGTAGTGATATATCCAATAACGAAATAGGTGATACTCATCAGTCCTCTGATGGTTTTATCTTTTTCATGATTTTTCTTTATCCAATGAAATGAAGAAAAGGCAAAGTATACAATTCACTGCCCGTTTGTGTTATAACTCACGAATTTGAAGCAATGGGCAATTGTTAGGATGGTACAGTGGCGATGTCACAATTGACCTTGAACATTGAGGATTTCAATACTGAGTGATTCAGCCATACTTATGAATGTAGATTATCCTCGGGCAATACCAAATTGTAGGTCAAGAAAAAAAATCAGCATTGTTTACAAGTATAGCTGAATATTCGAGGATATTGTCTTTTCCATATATGCTATCTGTATTCCTCAGCGCCTATTGCCCGTGAAGTATATTTGGATCATCAATATAACTAATTACTTCAGACTCAACAAGTATGTCTGAAAAATAGCTAGCATTTCTTTTCAATAGAAAAAAATATTCATGAAACGTTCTCGGTTAACATTTTATGAAAGGAATACCTGGTATATTACATTTGAAATTGGAAATCTGAACGTGGAAGGTATTTTTTAGTGATCAATTTTATTCGGGGGTTATATCCCGAGTGAAATGTGTGCTGCATTTTTATGATTTTCGAAATTTTGCTTGGCAAATGACTTGAGTGTATGATAATTTGATAAAATCCCGAGAACGCAGGTTGAGTTAGTACCTGGAAAGTGAGCCGTACGCCCGGTTTATTTTGATCGGTTTAATCGGTTGAAAGGTCTAGTGCTAGTGCATTCAATCGCTGTAAAATCAGTCAAGCCTTCAACTTTTTCATCGTTTATTCGCGTTGAGGGAAATAATCAAGTAAATTGCTACTACTAATAATGAAAACTCACCTGAAATTGATCAAGACGAAAAATTCACTTCTCATGGCCGAAGATACTATTTCCAACAACAGTAAGGAGTATAGTGATTTCAAATGGTTTTCAGAAATTCAATTAATTATCATTCAAGCAACTGGTCAAACTGACCGATACTTGATAAAAATCCATTATAACGTGATTAAAGTACACTTTAGGACGTCTGAAAATAAAACCTTTCCAGTGGTATTTCTTTAATGTGTCTCATATCGACAAAAAAAGGTTCACAATAATGATACTAACAACATTGAATTTGTATGATTTTACTATTTCATTTTCAACATTTAAATATTCTTGTAAACATATTAATTCTTTTGATCAATGAAATTTTGAATGTTTCATTATTTGACCCAATTCCATTTCAATCTTTTTCATGTGGATTAGTACCTACTTTGATGAAACTATTCCTAAAGATCAATTACCCTAACACCAAACTGATATTTTCGTTGCTAACCCTGCTAGCGAAATGCGCGTCGAGTTCAAAAATATCAGTTTGTTGTTAGGGTAATTGATCTCTTGGAAAAGTTTCAACTTTCACACTGAAGGTTCCAATCTCATCTTTTATGCCTTATTCGATCAAATTTTCATTCTCAGTTTCAGTATCCGTAATTTATTGGTTTTATTCAAATTATTACTGTCTTCAATTTTTCATAAAAGGTTTCAATAGAGTTAGCTCTATATGAAAATGGAAATCCGACCCAGCACCACTCAACGAAATACATGTTGGTCTTGTAAATCAAAGTAAGATTTTCACAGTAGGACAGGTACCTCCTTTTTTCAACTCTTTTCACGAAAGTTCGGATTTTTTCTCAATGCCTTTTTTGAATTTCAACTACTAGCATTTTCGTCTTCGCAAAAGAAATGATCTTGTTAGAAGAATCACTTGGTACATTTAAATTAGCTTTGTTGAACCAAATCCTCCATCAATCAACTGCTGCTCATTGGAACGGAATGTGCTTAAGAAGTTACATGTTATTAAATACCGTAATTATACCGTAAAAACATCAATAATTAACATAGCAAAGCGCAACCTCATTCTAATATTTCAGCGTTATTATACGATGTTTTTATACAAAATTGTTTTGGATATCATTATAATAAAACTATGTATGCTCATTCCTCAGGGGTCTGTTTTTGCTGTAGCGCAACGAACAGAAAAATTTCATAAAGTATCCGAGTAAAAATAGCTACAAAATTGCTCAGGAAATCACAGATACCCATTCGTTTGACCTGAGTAAAGGCGTGGAGCTCCGTAATATGAAAATGAAAAACTTTCATTTCCAGCAGGTAGCAATAAATCGGCCACCCTTTACCATCACAAGCACTGCTTCTCTTATAAGTAGGCTCATTTTAGCGATTTCGACAAAAATATTTTCTATAGTCATTCTCCATCGTGTATTTCAGAATGCCAAAGAATTCGGTATCCAATTTGTTTTGAATTTCTATTTGATCTTTTTTTGTTGCAGTTTACTTTTCTCAGTATCATTTGATCCTGGTAGAATTTTTAGGAATATTCTAGAACTTTACGGATTTTTTGTTTCTCTTATCGATTGTGTCTCTCTTTGTACTCACTGATCTGTTAGTTGGCTCTACCATATTTCCTCTATTCCATTTCTGAATTTTCTTCACATATCTTCTCCTATATCCTTATTTTCGAAATTTCAAATTGCTCCTTTTCACTTTGTCGAATTCATTCATTTCATTTTGAATGCTTTTGTTTTCATTATCATTCAAATGAGTTGAAAACTTTAGACAATTTAATTCGAGCCAACAATATCAGTCAACAGGAAACATTGTTAACCAGATTCAGACAAATACAAGAATTCATTCGATTAATGAATCCTGTTCAAACAGATTATAAGATATAGTGCAAATCCTACGCGATTGAAGTATTTTCAGACAAACATACCGACTCGCTTCCAACCAAGATAGCCGTACAAACAAATCAGAAACTCACATCTGCTCTTATTCCTTTTCATATGTACATGTCGGCATTTGAATTTATGCCCACTTTTAGGACAATAGCCCGTCAACGCAACGCAAAATAATTCAGATTTGTGTGGAATTCACCTTCAGCGTGAGCCATGACCACCTGCTGATCACCATTTTCTTTCCATATACACTGCCCACTTGAGAGTGGATCAACAGGTGCGGCAGCCGACCAAACAGTCACTGGATTCATAGAAAAAAACGAAAAACAAGGAAAACCTAACAGACCGTTTGGACACAACAGGTGTGAAAGATGCCGTGGAAATTGCGAAAATTAGGAGGCTCCGGGTGCTCGTAAAAATGGAGGCACAACGTGCGGTTGGAATTTGATGGTCGTTTTGTGTTGTAAACGATTTCGGCAATGACTGCCATGAAAATTTAAATTTTGGGTACACGCTATACGTTCGCAATATTTATGAGGGTGAAAACGAGGTCACAATTTCGCTAGGAAAAACAGGGGTTTCCATGAAGACCGAGAGAGTTTTCTGTTGGATGAATATCTAGTATCATTCTATCGCAATGGAAATGCACTTGATTGTCTGATCAGTACAACACAATTGTTTTGTTTTGAACTAGCTAACTCGTGCCTACTTCGTTGGGCGGTAATTATTTTTGTGATGCAATTATTTTATGTAGTTCTTTGTACTAAGTTTTATCAGCTTCATCACAGTCGAAATGTTTTTTACTCCGTTACACAATGAATTTCAGTAAACTGAGAAACTCGTCTTCCATCAATTCTGTTAAATTTAAGATGCAGAAAAACTCAAAGTCGTCTCCACAATTTAATATCCGAAAGATGTCAGTACGGTGATTCAGTACATGTTTTAAACTAAAATGTTTTCACCAACCTGAATTTACATAAAATTGTGGAGAAAAAAAAAAAAGAAATAAAATTGGGGAAATTAAAAAGAAAAAAAATTTTTTGTATTGAAAATTAGTAATGTTTTGATATTTGGGGGAGTTTTGTAAAACCCTAAATCATATAAATTTTAAAATACCCCTAATTAGAATTAAATTTTATTTTGTGATTTTAATATTTTTTTTTTTCTGAACTTTACCTTGTGATTTTTTTATTTTTTATTATGTAATGTAAAGTCAGCTGTTGGTTAACGTATGGAGGTTGAAAATGTGAAATATATCGGTATTTGTAGATTTCTGATATTTTATATTGTGAAGAGTTATAGTTTTTTTGCGTTTTTGTTAATATTGAATCCTCTCCGCGGTAATTTGGGGTACTGCTGCCTGCTAATTCTGGTAAAGATTGTTGCGGGTTTTTGAAAAAATTGAAATAGGTTGTCGTGCGGAACATTCCCTTAGGGGTGAAATTTCGGAAAACCCCTTCTCGACGAGCAAATGTCCTCATGTCACGAACTCAATGCCCTTGCCAATAACGAACTCTACGTATAATTGTTGATTTCAATATATTGTATGTAAAACTATTCTGCGAAACAACGAAACCGTTTCTCTACGCCCATGACTTCCTCTACGCCTAGGCATGTTATTCGGAGAAGACCACGCCCATCGACCGTATTCACGATTTATCGAGAATGTTCGCGAAATATACCGACCGTATTTCTTCATACACTGAAAGTTATAACGAAGGTTCGAGGAACCTCGATGCCCGTTCGAAAATGGAACATCCCAGAATCATGGAACTATATATAGCGGGCGCAGAAAATGGTAGAAGTCACTTGAATGCAGATATTGTAATCGCGCATGGCAATGGGCCAAACAGTGAGATAGTTATTCAAGTGATTTATTGAGTTGTTTTGGTAATTTTGTTTGATTTTGCTTCACCAGTTGTCACTTATTTACGAACCCAGAGTGAAAACGTAACAATTTTTTTATCATACAAATATTGTGAAATTCCACTGCGAGTGATTGATGTCGTGATGTGGATTGTTAATTCAGAAAGAGCTTTATTGATTTTCCATTAATTATGAACAGTAATAATTCGTATTACTCATTTGATCGATATATTCCACACCTTCGTTTGTTAACCACAGTGAGTTGAAGTGGAATAAGCTGTACTCGACAGAGGAAATTATCCGGGAATAAATCGATTATACTATCAAGAATAAAACATATCGCACATTCAGGAAGAAAAATAATAAGGGATTGTTGAATAGTATATTATATATAATCAGCTGCATTGGGATCTGGCCCAAGGCCTGGTTTAATGCTCCACGAACTAAAACATCGATCACCTTGTTGTCTTTGTGACCATCATGTCCGGATACTCAACTCACTAAGGCCCGGTCTTTTCACCTCCAGATATCCTACAGATAAACTAACTGACGGTTAGAATATTCTTTTGTTTATCGTTAAGTGATAACAAAAGCATATTCTAACATTCAGTCAATCTATCCTTAGGATATCTGGAGGTGAAAAGACCGGGCCTAAGTGCGCTCAGACAGCTATCAGCAGGTGGCCAGAAGACCGCTGCTGAGCTCTTCAATCGCCACCTGGCTATCAGTAGAAAGTCCTATTAGATCACAACCTTCTGCTTGAATAATTTTCCAAGGCAGCTAGTTCTGCTTGAAACACTGTTGGGTTCTGTCCGAGGATAGGTGTGATTTTTTTTGTCTATGAGAATTGAAAAAGAAAGGAATACTCAATCGCCACCTGGCTATCAGTAAAGAATCCTATTAGCTCACAACCTTCTGCTTGAATAATTTTCTTAGGCAGCTAGTTCTGCTTGAAACACTGTTGCGTTCTGTCCGAGAATAGGTGTGATTTTTTTTGTCTATGAGAATTGAAAAAGAAAGATATACATGAATATTTTCAACGTTTGGATATTCAACTAGTTTCAGATTTTTTGGAGATATGTCTTTTTACTACTACGATAACTATTTTCGGCAAATCCCACGCAGTGATCCTGGCTATCGGGCTGATGAGATACTCCTATTTCTATTTCGATGCTAAGCTTAACCTGTTATTTATTATACAGGAAACCATTGCTTATTCACAAATTGTTTTCGAACAGATCAATTGAATACTTTATTTCACTATAAATATTTGGAGTTGAATGAAAAATGCATCCAACACAAAAAACGATACGCATTCTAGAGAAGAAAAAAATATCGTTTATTTCTTATAACACTTGCATATGTCGTTCGTTCCTGTTCGTTTTCCTACACTGCTAACTGAATCAATCGACTATAAAAGAAATCAATCGCAATTGATTTGACTTACGTCAAAAATGCTGAATTCTCAGCATTCCCTCTTAATGTAGCACCACCACAGCGGAGATATCGAATAACTCCTAAGCTCTCAAGACTAGTCTCGAGGCAGTTACGCTAAATGCAGTATCATTTATCAGGTAACCTTAAGTGGAGTATCGAGTTCAAAAGCTTTTATGTTTCTCTGTCCTGTAACACGAGCTTTGTTTACACTTCACGGCTCAAAAAGTCGAATTTATTGCTGCTGGAATGAGAAACAAAGGAAGAAGCCTTGGAGTTATAAGTTTGGAACATCCGTCACATTGTATTTGCTGGATCTGAAACTGTTCGTTGCATTCTCAGTGATATAATAGTACAACAAACACTGTTAGGGATTTTATTATGATAGATGAATCAAACATTCGTAATAACAGGAATTGTAAATCATGAATGAGAAATTTAAATTATTAGAATATTTCAATCGATTATGATAAGGAGAAAGAGGATTTTTCAACGTATTCATGCTTTTGAAAGAACGCCTCATTTCAATTCAGACAATTTTGCGACCCTCATTCCTTATTAAAATTGTACAGGGTGTTAGGGTGTTGCTCTGGGGGGTAGGGGGTTGAAATTTCAAATACCTACTTTACGTCACACGGTGCTCCCCTCTAAACGAATATCGACGGGTCTCGGCGATTTCTTGAAAATTTTTGGGGGTTATTGGGGCGAATAGTCTCAAGTGGACTACCCGGTATATATTAATAAGTCAGTAGTGTATTTTCTTCGTAGTGTTCTGGGTTTCTAACCTATTACAATCTGAAAATATTAGTAATAACAACAACAAAAAATGAACCAAAATAATGAATTCGAGGTCTAATAGACCTTTGAAGCAGATCACAGTATGCTCTGATCTGGTGACCCCATACCAGTGCACTTCGATATAAAAAATAATGATATTACATAGAATACTCACAGAAAGTTTATTGCAGCCGAACAGGACTTTTTCTCGTTCTTAATTAAATCTACATGCCTATAGTATACCGTTAATAATCCAGTACGGTTCTGGAGTAGCTTGCATCAAGTTCCCATCAACAGAATATGACAGCAAGTAAAGTCGAATAACCAGCAAATTAGTGTACACATAGCAGATAGGAGAAGTACGTAGCTGTTAGCAACTGGAAGATACAAACCGTATGCTAATTTTCTAGATGTTTGACCGGGCAATCCATGATTTGAATAAAAGCGTATACCGCTGTGGACACAGTTAGCTCTTCCTGTTGGAGATTACGACCGGACCACACGTAGTGAGGCGGTTGCTTTTTTCCCTGTTCAGCTCGCTCAGATTCACGATTCCAATTTACATCGTAGCAGGCTTATTACATCCCCTCGAATAATTGTTATAATATCGAATTTACATTAAATGGGAGCACGACTCGTTGTCATAGCTTCTGCATCGAACAGAATGAGGTGGTACCGGTACCTTCTGCTTGTGAATCATAAGAACGAGACACGCCTCCGATTTATGATTGCGCTTTCGTTACTGTGTATACTGATTCGGAAGAGATTGCGGAATACGTGTTAGCTTAATTATACGATAGTCTTGAATAGATAGCATCCACACTCAGTCATAGGGAATGGAATGGAAGGAATGCACAGTTTAATATGAATTCCGAAGTGAAAATTATATATAGGAACACTTCCACAATAAAGTGAAAAATTGTTGAAAGCAACAATTCTTTTTTTCAACAAAAATAGTAAAAGCATTGGATTGGTTTGAAAGTTATTTATCAACAAGAAAACAAGTAATTCGTTGCAATGAATAAATATATCTGGGAAAATCGAGGTTGATATAGGTGTTCCACAAGGTTCTGGGGCCTTTACTCTTTAATTTATATATATATATATATATATATATATATATATATATATATATATATATATATATATATAAAAATAATTTATAAAATATTTTCGAAATTGTAAATATCTGTTCTTCGCAGATGACACTATGATTTATGCAGAGGCTGATAATTGTATTTCTCTTACAACTGCAATTGATTCGGAACTTTCTAATATAATCAAATAGACAAATTACAATAAACTGAAAGTGACAATAGATAAAATAAAATTTATAATATTAGGATCAAAAAGACAAAAAATAAATCAAAATAACTTCATATTTAAAATTGGAAATGATAACATTGAGATGACAGAAAAATTTAAATATCTTGGGATTATAGTTGACTGTGAATTAAAATTCAGTCATCACATAGATTATATTTGTAATAAAATTTCTAGGAAAATTGGTGTACTCAGTAGAGTTGGCAAAAAATATGGCCCCATTTCACATTCTGTAGTACAATTTTATATATTTCATCACTAACCGATAGAAATAGACTCCGAGTATTACGAAATCGGGTTATGAGGGTGATTTTGAGATGTGATAGGTATGAGCGAATAAAGAGTATGCTTGATAAACTTGAATGGTTGAATATCGAACAATTTTTGATATACCAAACACTAGTTTTCATTCATAAAATAAATAAAAATTTATCTGCTCCTTATTTCAACGACATATTGAGAAAATTCAATGAAACGCACCCTCACAATACTAGGGTACAAAATAATTATATATTGAATCAAAATAACCTAAAATCAACGCAAAATTCAATTTTTTCCAAAGGAGTCATTGAATATAATAAATTATCAAACGAAATCAAAAGGAATAATTATATAGTTTCAAGTTTGCTGTTAAAAAAAATATTTGAAAATGAATTGAATTATTTGTAATCTAAATCTTTTAGATAATATTGTTGAGTATCTTTAAGAAATATTATTTATGTTGAGTTATCATGGAAGATTGTAAAATAGCTATTGAGCTAAATAAAGTTGTTCTATTCTATTCTATCATTGTGTTACAGTTTTAACAGAATCGGTAGAAATAAAATCAATCGGTAGATGTGATTAAAAATAACAACAAAAATATAGACTTCATTGATGATGCTATCTTGGTTACCGAAAAGCGCATCGAGTCCAGGTGATTTGAGTTTGATGTTGGGGTTATTGATCTCTGTTGAAAGTTTCATTTTTACACCAGAGTTTGCAGTGTTACCGAATAGTAGGAACAGGTACGGTTACAACCCATACCTGAAATAATCCGAAACATATCATAAGCGAGTTTCAATATTTCTCAATTTAGAATATTTTGGGTTACAGAAATCATCAAGAAGATTCAGATTCCAAAGGTGCTTGATATGACGAACCATACGAATTGGAGGATAATATTCAATTATATTGAAGATTGATGCTGACTGAACTCAAGCATGTTTACGAAAACTTTGTTTCCAATTCAGTTCAGGTGATTATTTTGTTTGTAGATTACACTTGTC
Source organism: Zygogramma bicolorata (assembly GCA_032362365.1). NCBI lineage: Eukaryota > Metazoa > Arthropoda > Insecta > Coleoptera > Chrysomelidae > Zygogramma > Zygogramma bicolorata. Next base: position 665,397 of record JAVJAQ010000945.1, read on the forward strand.
ATGTGTAACAAAACATCTGTTGACGATACTTAACAAAAACTTTGGGAAAATGTCAGCAGTTTCGAATCTTTTCCCGAAAGAAGAGTTATCCAAGTCTAACAATCTTCAAAAATTCCAAATAGATAAATTTTTTATCCTTTTTATCGAAGTTTTCAAGGTGTTCCCAGAACATATCATGTTTGAATTTCTTGTTTGTGTATATCAAAAGTTTGATCAATGTATGACTTTCATAGAAAATCAATTGTCCTACAAAAAATGAGTATATGATGCATTATCATTCTTAATATACAACTTTGGATGAATAATATGACTGACCTTGTTGAGTTTTTGCTTGTTAGAACTGAATGGTTCAAGGAGAAATGAAAAATTTCGACACAGCGAAAATAAACAAATTGAAATTGTGAAACTGATTTGAATCACTACCAGTCATTGTAGATTTCATTTGATTCCAATTCGGAAATGGAATGAAAAAAATATTTTATTGGGATTACTTTCAATTGCGAGGTGTTAAAACAACATAAAAACATTCATTGACGTTGATTATGTATGGATTTTACTCACTTGGTCCGGTCTCAGTCCAGGTGGTACCCAAGTGTATTCTTCCAAAGCACACCCGCTGTCGTCGTCGCTTTGGGAATGTCTCTGGGGATCACCTGTTGAGGGTGCGAAGGGAGAACCTTTGCCTAGAAACCTATCAGTAGGATCTAAAGAAGGCAGCTTGCCACCAGGTGAAGGAAGAGCAGGAGGTGAGATGGGTCCAAGTCCGGCATCGTTTTTGCTGGTCATGCTGGTGTCTGGATAGGGACAGTTCCGACACACAGATCTGAAATGGAAAATTCCAATTGCAGTGATGATCTAATATAAAGCGACACATAATCAATCGATACTTCATTATCTGAACTCTTTTTTTCGACGGAGCGTAACAATTTGAGATTATATTCAGAAAATAGGAAAAAACTATGAAAAAGGAGCCAAGCAATGAGTCTAGTAACATATAAAGATCACCTTGTGATTTCATAACTGCTAATAGCTATTTATGATGTGAGTGTTGAAAATAAGATGCTGTGAGTGAAAAAGTTTGCGAAACGAGCATAGTGAGTTGAGCAATTTCACGAACAAAATGAATCTTACTTTCAACATAAATATCCTACAAAGTTTTCTGTACAACTGTCCTGTCCATATAAAAAAGACAAATTTAATGTTTCTTCGAAAACACATTTTGACATCTATTGTCAGTTAACTATTTTCAAGTTATCGCATATTTGCTGTGAAGTGGCTGTGTCAGGTGACGCCGAATCACCAACAAACAGTATTGTTTACAGCTCACACGTTTTATTTTGTGTCACATTTTGAGTTCTTGCTGGTGTTAAATGTCTTGCATAATGAAGAACAATAGTGGGGGATAATGTTTTCCTAACGATTGCAGGGTAACAGTTGGTATTTTTCGAGCTTTTGGTAATATTTGATACCTTCTTCAGGACATTTGAAATACAAAAGAATATACAATAAAGTATGAGTAATGATATTATGGAACACTTACTATAATGAGAATGATAATGGAATCGACAAAATATGGAATGAAAAACATTAAGATGAAGTTACGTTATGGAATGGATGACAGTGATATATTTTTGTTTTGTCATCTATCAATCGGGAGAGAAAACTATGAATAACGTATTTACGTTTTATAATAAAAACATAAAATTATAATAAACAACATTGAATTTGGCTGAGATTGTTCAGATCAGTTCTTTTATTCATAAAATGTTCCACACTATTCATTTGGACTATCTCTAAAAATAATCTCTTCGTAAGATTTACTTCACTATCCAAAATAGAGACCTCAGAATGAACTATGATGATACAAAAGTTTTGGACATTGAAGTGGATCTTAAGAAGAGATTATTTTTAGAGATGGTCCAAATTAATAGTGATGACCATTCTATGAAAAATAGAACTAATTTGAAAAGTGCAGTAAAAGCAGTTATTTATTGAAATAAGTGAAAGATAAAATGATTTCGGCCCTTATTCAGAGTTTTCCTTCCTGATTGATAATTGACAAAACAAAAATATATCACAGTCATCCATTCCATGACGTCACTTCATCTCAATGTTATTCATTTCATATTTTGCCGATTTCATCATCATTTTCACGTTAGTATGTGTTCCATCATATCATTACTTATACATTATTGTATATTATTTCATATTTTAGTTGTCCTGGAGATGGTATTGAATTGTACCGAAGGCTTGATAATTACCAAAGAGTTTTTTCATTAGGCTACCTATTTGACCGAAATTCTACTAATATAAGAAAATATATATTTACTGTAGGTGGGATCGGGATTACTACTATATTGTTATCAACGTACGTACCAACTTCAAACAGCGCTAGGTATGATGTGAAATCAAATTTTCTTACCGAATACCACGAGTGATCTCAAAAAAAATTCAGGAGATGATTCAAGCACTAGTGCTATTACCAGTGATTATTGAAAAGTTGAACTGAAGCGCGAAAAATCTGATATTTTTATCGCCCGGTGCCTTTTGATAGTAGGTCGATGGCTGCACAGGAGACGTTCCAAATTTAAACGATTTCTTCAACGGATAGAGCAGCTTCTCATTTGATTACGGAATATATTTCTTCTTGCCTATTTGGTCGGAAATTTGCCGGCGTCTCTTTTCCTAATGAAACCATAGGAGGAAATTAATGAGGGTTGTTAAGCAAATCATTACAGTCTATTACAGCATCAAACGGATGGCGACCATTAACTGCATTTCATCAAAGTTATACGGTATTTGTCTGTAACGAGTGATTTCATGAAACATATTATATGTCTTCATTATCATTACTATCCTTCCTCTGACATGGCTAACTAGTTTGTTAATTACATCATGATGTTGAATATGCATTCTGTGCTCAAATGTAATGATATTTCTAGATGCAGATTGGTTCCATCGCCGGTATAGTTGATTTCAATTTGATAATATTGGAGGTGAGTGTGTGATGTGGGTTTAACGATAAAACATTGTGATCGGATGGTGAGATCTTCAGTTCTGTATGTTAAAAATCATGTGAAATGGTATAACCGTTAATCCTCAGTTCTCAAGTTTCATCTTCTGGTGATTACCTGTCATGTAAGTGGATGGAAAAATGGAAGTGGTGAACGTGCAATACATGAGACTAAGGGAATTCTATTCAATTCAAAATCGTTTGGAGATAATTTACTGTTCTAACATGAATAAAAATATTTTTGTTTTCTCATGACCATTAAAAATTTGTTGATTTTATGACCATTTCTGGACTCCTCTTTCTAGTAATAAATGTTGCATTAACATGCAGAATGGGGCCAATAATAGTTGAGTGAACTCATCACCATGCAATTGTGTTCAATCGTTTCTATTCGCAAGTATAACTTACAATTTGTATGGTTAAAACTCATCCTTGGACGTTACTGTTTGAATTCGAAAATTAGCTCACTTTTCAACAAAATACATCATCAATTAACCATTAGATAAAATACACATATCCAGCGATATGGATGGAAAATCATTTTACGTAGGACAGTTATCAGAAGAATTGAACGAAAAAATTATATATGGCTAGTTATTACTCGTCTTTTCAAGAAGTAATTTGTATTAAAGTTGTTCGCAACTCTCATTTGTAGAGCGTAAGGCTGCTGTGTGAAAGGTCGCGAGTTCAAATCGTACAAATTTCATTTATTTTATATAACTACGGAAAAAAACAATCTGTTTGGATTCAAATAAAATTGACAGAGTTGAAAATAGAAATTCGGTGTTTGTTCAGACGAAAGAAATGTTGAAAAACAGCATCTGCTAACACTCCGCCTTTTCTTAATTGAATAAATACCATTTATTATTATAATTATATTGAGCACCCAGTCATAGAAAAAGCAGAAATGACTATTACTCCACAAACTTCCGTTGGATGATATACTATTTTATATCAATACCAATATATTACATGAACAAATATATTTAAGATTGACAAAATGGTTAAGGCTTTCGCGGCCGAGGTTATTAGTATAACTACTTCTCTTCGGGCTTGAAGGCCGTCGTTCTTCGGAAATTCTTCCTGACGTTTCGCTAGCGCGAGTGGCCAGCTTCTTCAGAGGCTTATTCATCTCCGATGACTAAACAGTTCGATTTCTCAAGGCGTATTTATATTGATGCAGGTAGTCTGGAGTGTTAATTACTTCTGTCGGGTTCGGG
>JAVJAQ010000946.1:0-15673 GCA_032362365.1 Zygogramma bicolorata
CGATTTCCGAAAGGTTAACGATAAGTATTTTGATAAATATTAGTTCTTATATTTTTTTGATAGTCAAATTTGAGTTGTACAAGACTTATACAACATGTTCCATTCAGAAGGAACTGTTTTTTATTAACGCAGCCACTCAGTGGCGGCCTTAGGGGGTGTCGAACAGGGCTATCGCCCGGGGCCTCGCTCTTGCAGGGGCCCCGCGCAACAACCCTCCCAAGCAAATTTAAAAAAAATAGATTTTTTTAATTTAAAACTTTTGATTTCGATCCTTGATTATTGTTGCGAGCTAGGAGGGTCGAATCAATAAAAATTCAGCCACTATAGTAAAAGAGCTTCGGAGTCTTCAGTCTTCCTGTATCGCTTGTATCGCATTAAAATTTTAAATATCCCGCTCCTCGCCGCCGTCGCCGCGCTTAGGCCTAGCTAACCTAGGGAAGCTTGGACTCTGTAAGATTAAGGTACCCTGTGACCAGACGTTACATGATAAGTCCGCTAGATGTAGTGTCATCTTGGAAATATTTTGCTTTCAATAGTAATAAGAGTTGAAAAGTCATTAAGTACGCATCGTACATATTAATTCCGAAATATTATTACGTTCTTATAGTCTTTAAATTATTGAGTGAGCTGGAAAAGTGTAAATTACAGCATTTGAAGTATTGAGTGAGCTGAAAAAGTGTTAAAAACTGTAAGATACTCAAACATTATATCTGACTTAGCGAAACAAAACAATATTCACGAAATGATTAATTTTGAAAATGGTTTAAAGAGCTGTTCCACTATTGATTCCTTGGCCCAGTCACGAATTGAACAAGAAAGGCAACGTTGGAGAGATATTTCAGAACGATTGCTAGCAATTGTAAATTTTTTAGCATCTCACAATTTGGCCTTCAGAGGTCATAGAGAGAAGTTAACATCTGACTCAGCTTCGAGTGAGACAAGCGGCAACTTTATAGATATAGTAAAGTTAATAGCCAGATTTGATCCTGTGCTGAGCCTTCACCTAAAACAAGTAAGCGATAAGACAATTAATGACCACTACATCGGAAAAAAAATTCAAAATGAGCTCATACAATTAACGGCAAGTCACGTAAAGACTCAAATTGTTGAAAAAATAATAAAAAATAAATATTAATCGATAATTCTTGATTGTACTCGCGACGTTTCTCGTGGTGAGCAACTTTGAATTATTATCAGATTTTTCAATACAAATACAGCTGAAATTGAAGAACATTTTATTGGTTTCTTAGCCGTCGAAAAAAACACAGCTGAGAGTTTGACTACTTATTTGATCACAGAATTAGAACAGTTAGGTATATCATTGCAACCAGACCTACTTTCGCATCACATACATTTCACGAAGAGCTAAGGGCCTCGCAAAGGGCCTGCCGCCCGGAGCCTCGCAATGGATAAGGCCGCCGCTGCAGCCACTTTTCGGAGTCGATTAGAAATCTGTCCATCTACACTTGTATAGTTTCCAATATTAATTCTTTTTTTTCAGATTGTGGAAGGTGTTGAAGCCAGAAAAACTACGAAAAAATGTCTTTTTCCTCTTTTGAACCCTCAATGGATTGAAATCGAAGTCGAAAAGTGTTCACTCAATGAATAACTCTTAGTACTTTTTCGCATACAAAACATTTGGGTGATGTCACACTAGGGCCGGTCTTTTCACTTACAGATAAAGTCCTTGATAACTGTATCTTTCAGATATTCTTCTTCTACCGTCTTTTCATCTTCAAGTAGACCTATCTGATAGATAAAAAAAGGGTATTTGTAGGATAACTTGTCTGGAACTTTGGGTTGCGGATAAAGCGGTATTTGTAAGATAAATGCCACAAAACAACACTGTTCTGAACATAATTTTGTGTTTTATGTATGAACGAGTGTGCAGGCAGATTATGCAATGCATAATTTATGACAAAGCTGTCCCTCAAGCTGTTAGAGTGCTGAGATTAAAATTAAATTAGAAATTTTGTGAATTTAATAATGATAGACGTAGTATTGAAGATATAGATTTGCTGTTAGACGACGATTCAAATGAAATAATCAATATTGCAATGCGGGAATATAACATTAGACCCCGAACAGACCATTTCAACTATTGAGATAATCAAACATTTTTCAAACGTTTTCGACTCTCCAAACCAACCGTCACAATATTATTAGAAGAAATTAATGAAGAAATCCGGAATCCCACAGAAAGCTGAATAAGACAAAATACTGTCTTTATTTGGATCTTTTTTTACTGAGGTTTCATGTGAGAGAGCTCTTACCTCTGCTAATAAGAACTAGGGCTAACTGCTTTTCTTTAAATATACATAATATGCCATTTATTTCCAACTGAAGCTTTTATTATGTGTTATAAGTACTTATATATTATGTGAAATATCGATATTTTTTTTCTGGAATCCTGATAGAGCCCTTACACTCATGAATAAATTATTATTGACATTAAGATATTTAGCACTGGAAGTTTTTATATAACACTAGGAGATTTTGGAGGCATCCACAAATCATCTGCTGGAAGAATCATCAATACAGTTATCACTGCTATTTGTTGCCTCAGAGAACGTTACATCAGAATTCCAAAGATATTTTCTGCCAAGTCGCATCTTTTAATTTCCACATGTTGGAATCGTTTTTTTTTATTTTCTAAGGTGTGTTTGACATTCAAACAAAATTTTACTAACAAGCGGGTCTCGTGTTGTGTGGAATTTGGAGCCCTGTCCACTTTTTTTCTCAAAGCTTTCTTTTCCCATATTCAAAATCCAGAAAAAAACAACTCGTACCGCCGAGAACACGGAATATTTGAAAATTTTCTGTCCACTGGTAACACTACCACAAACAAATATGTTGTTTTTTGTTTTCTGTTGTAAGGCCAGACACTTATAAGGGTACAGTTTTGACAGCAACAAGTTAGGTACAATTCCAAGTCCTAGATAGGTATCTGAAGAATAGAATACCAAGAAAAGACGGAAGAAAGTTGTCCCCTGGATAATTCTTTCTGAGAAATTTATCCGATAGATAGGTACCAGGGACTTTATCGGAAGATGAAAGGACCGGCGGTTGGCGTTTCCAACCTCAAATTCAAGCGGGGATTTCGGGATTCACTAAAGCGCGGCAGATTAATATACAGGGGGATACCTTGTACCCGGTTAAGTACTTCCACCATATATGAGCCTATATATATGGCCGCCCTTCAAGGATAAAGGATCAGATTAGTAAAAAAAATTGATCATCTCAAATTCTCGAGCGCGTCAGATTAAGGTAGGGTAAGTAAGTTACATCCTGAAACGTGTGTATTCCACTGATCTGACAATTCGAGAGTGACCCAAAGATGGAGGAGGGCTACAAAGTGGTAAAAAAACATTCCCGGGTGTGGCTAATTTTTTTTTATTTTGAAGGGAAAAATTCAAGCTTAACAAAAAATATATAATCTGACGATTTCCACAATCCGAAATAATGAAAATTCATCGATAAAGCTCAAGGCGTGCAGCTACGTGATTCCTATATTCCCATCTACGCGTTTCTATTTCACTCTTTTTCTATCTATTGTATTCTACTAAAAAAACGTACACCTTTTCATTCGCATGCTTTTTCCTGAGCTTTTCAATCAATTAAGTTCAATTATTCAAGAAAAAAAATTGAATTGACAGAATGGGCGAATCCCTCCAAATAATCGTCAGATTATGAGACTGCAACGTCTAGGGCATAAAGATGAACCATATATATCTTAATCTGACGCACTTGTGTATTTCAGAATGACCATTTTTTTTCATATTCTAATAACGGCCGCGAGTCTGCGTCACATCCAAACCAGATTATTATATAAGAGCTTTTCTTTAGGTTCACTTAACATTCCCTCAGAAAATCTGACGCGCTCGATATTTTTGCCATTCTCAACCTTTACGTATGACCACCCCATTATGGAAACAATCAGATTAACATACGTAACATTTTTAAAAATATGTAGGACATAGATGATATCAATATCTGACGCGCTCGAGTATGTCCATGCAATAGTTTTTTTTACATTTCTGAAAATCTATAGCCGCTCCCCCCACCGATGAAAAGGTATACATTATATAATATTTTTTTCCTTTTATCATCTGAGCTTCGCAACCCAATAGGTCTCTATGACGCTCGAATAAATATCGATTTAGCATCTTGGGCTCCTCAACTATAAGGGAACACACCAGAAGCCCTGATGTGTTCAGTCATCTTATACGTAATCCTAGAAAAAGTACTTTAAAATTCCACGTAGCCATCAATGGTTCTGAAACACATCAACATTGACCCATATTATCGTTTCTCATTCACATTTCAATTTCGGACGAAGGCTCAAACCTAAACTTTCATCATTCTTTATTGTTTCTCGCTCGGCTTCACGCTTGCAGTTCTGCAATTCTCATTCTCCCATAAATCTCTGTGAAATTTGAAATAGTGATTACAGTTCGACGCTTTTGTTACTGTTCCTCTCCGCTGATTTTCATATCTGACACTGACAGGTTCGAATATATTCTCCGTATTGGAGGTTTTCAAAAATATATTTGTGAGACCTGCGAATAATTGAATACGTGCTAGAGAAAATGGCAACAGACGTTGTGTGGGAACCATTCAGTTCAGCACTGAAAGTGACTGTGAATCTTCGACTGAACTTTTTTTATTGTTAGACACTATTCCCAGTTTGAGTCTTAGATTATAAAAGAGACCGAGCCAGTTGCGAATCCAGAAGGGATGAAAGGACCCTTTCCAACACAGCTTCCAGACCCAAAATCGCAAATAACTTCTCATATTATGCTCTTCTCTTGATAGAAGTCAATTTTTCAAACAGAAATTCAATTTCAACTCAAAATACTTGTTTAATTTTGTTATAACATTTATACCCCATGTGAAAATTCATTTTAATTATCATTTCTTCAGCTTATTTAGGGAAAATTCGATCTGGATCCGATTTTCAATCGATTTATTTTCCTTTTTCAAACACCCTTTCGATTGTGTGAGAGCTATCGTTCTTGATTGAAATAACGCTTAGGAAACACTGGGAAACCTACAAAATAAATCAATCACTTTTTCATTGGAATTGCTTGATATATACCCACACATAAGGTTTTTTCATTAGGAAAATCCGATAAAAAGTTGTTTATGAGTTCTGATTTTCCTAACGTGGATTCTATTCAAAAATTTCTCAAAATTACCATTCAACAAAAAAAAAAGAAAAGAAGAAAAAAAAGAAATTTTGTTTTATTGAAAATAGTATTATACATTTTTTTTAGTTTGAATCATCTCGTTATGTCAGAATTACAGAAACAATGCTTAGACAAACTATCATTCTCAGTACCCTTCTTCAAAAGGTATGTGGATGATATTTTCACAGCAATTCCTGAAAATTATAAATCTGAAATTCTTGAGGTTTTCCAAAGTTTTCATTCAAAATTGAAATTCACTCTAGAGGAAGAAAACAATCGAACTTTAGCCTTTCTAGACACAGATGTCATTAGAACTTCGAACAACGTTTTGAAAGTAGATTGGTATCATAAACCAACTTCTTCTGAAAGATTTCTCAATTATCACTCACAACAGAATTTCCAACACATAATAAATATCATAAGAAATCTGAAAAATAGAGCTCTCAAAATATCTAGTCCAGAGTATCATCAAATAAATATCGAGCAAATTAAAAAATTTCTTCTAAAAAATTATTACCCGCCATCATTGACTAATAAAATTAATTGTGATAATTGCACTAAATGTTATGTGGGTCAAACAGGACGATATTTGAAAAAACGAATCTCTGAACATGATAGAGACACACGAAAGCTGAATGTCAAAAATCCAACAGCCTTAGTTGAACACACTAGAGAAATTGGCCATACTTTTGATTTTACAAAACCTATCATTCTTGATCAGAAATCTTCTCTGTCAAAAAGGCTTTTCAGTGAAATGATACAAATTCTTCACCAAGACAGCGTTAAAACAAAAAGAGATATAGAAGGATTGAATACGGCTTATTACAATCTGATAAGTCAGCTACCGAAATGATTCTTCGTCATTATACGGTGTTTTCAACAATCACGTTTGTTTTTGTTTTCTTCCTATCAATGTGGTTTTGTGTGTACCTAGAGTGTTTATCTAAAATGTCTGCTTTATACATAGTTTTAATATTTTTACTCGGAAAAACTGATTTTTGGTGAGTATTTTTTAAAAAATTTTTTCATTAATCAACATTTTGAACCCCTGAAAATGTTCCAATAGTTTGTTGGCATTCTCTTATTTTATTTATATCCTACCACTTTAACACGAAACTCATTGTTATAGAGCCCTGATGATGAATTTATTAAAATTCGAAACGTTGGCAAAGCAACAATAGTTTTTCTTCAATCAAATTTATCCCAATACCACCATTGAAGTGAAATATTGGATTCAATAAATAATGCTCAACTTCCGAGAATAAATCAATTCTCCAAAATTCCACAATAGAAACGCCGTTCGGAGGCAAGAAGGATCGACCGAAAAACATCAACAAAAAAGACGGTTTCCGATGGGCCTTACCTAGGCGGTAGAATACTCAAAGGTTCAACAACAATTCATTACACATTGCTCTCCCTATTTTAGTATACATAAGAAAAATCTGTATTACAGTACACCCCTAACAGTTTATATTCATTTTCTTTTTTGTACAAATCAATCTGATCCACATTAGCATCTCACTATAATTCATACAAATATTTGCAAGCAACATATTTTCAATACTTAAACAAACATTCGTACAAACTTCCGAAAAAATAGTTAGTTTTCTCTAGGCCTCAAATTATAACCGGAATTCGAATAATCACAGTTTGTTTCTGTGAGGATTTCTTGTCCAGAGCTATCATTGGTGTTTGAATATCCTGAGGGATTCACAGATGAAAGTTGATATGAATGTCGTTTTTCTATTTGCCCATTTTCTGTTTTGACATCGAATAAAACTTTGCCATGTTTATCTAAAACTTCCCCCTTAACCCACGTGGATCATATTGGATTTTTGTAATCTGGAGAGAAAACAATATCACCAACTTTAATATATTTTTCTCTGCCCCTATAGTAACTGACTTGGGAATGAACCTTTTTCTCCAAAATGGAATTTTTGGATGTTTTGTTTATATCTACATCATTAACACAGTTGGTGGGCATCAAAAGGTCGAGTCCACATCTTACAAATAGTTAACTACTATATTCTCTTTCGTTGCGATCCTATGGAACTGTTTAATTATTATTTCACGGATCTCGATATTGTATGATTCTCCTTTCGTTTAAACTAGAGATGAACGAATACCCTTGCGAACAATCCTTGAAATTCGCCCGGAAATTGGGGACTTGTTTTGATTGAATGCTATTAACGGCTCAGTGAATTTGCTTACTCGACTGTAGTCAAAGTCGGAAAAACCCATAGAATCGTCAATGAGTATTTGAGTGTTAGAAGTAAACATCAAGTTTTTAGTGACCTCTTGTAAAATAGCAAACTGTTGATCAAACTAAAATATTCATCCAATACTTATTCCTTTTTTCTTGTGGACTCGTTTGTGACTTATGATGAAACTGCTTTGTTCAATCAACAAAGTCTCTTCATAGTTGAGGTCAGTATAAAAAGGCTTGGATAATATCTTTTAGTATATATATAAACTTCTGCAAATTTCAGAAACGACGAAAAATTGGTGAATTTCGGGGATAATCTGTAATCACTGGAGATGGAAGGAAATATTGCATAGTATATTACATACCAAGGCAAAAAAGTTAGTTATTTCTCGCGAGGAAAAAAAAAATACTTAACGAGGCTAAGAGCCGAGGTGCGCTAGTTCTCGAGAGGATAAAGTTCAACTTTTCGGAGGCTTGTATACTATTATAATCTCGGTAGTGTAGTGGTTAGCATATCTGCCTATCAAGCGGAAGGCCGGGGTTCGAATCCTCGCCGGGCCACCGTGCTGGGTAATCGCACGTTAAAAGGTAAGGCCTCGTTGATCCATTGCTCGCACAAGTTTCGACTTCTGAGGGTTGAAGTTCGGCTGGTTAAAGAAAACGAACAATTTTAGAACAATTTTAGAGCAATTAAATAATCACAATAATTTGAAATAATTTCATAAAGTGACGAAGAAGTGAGTATTATTCTTGATCAAGTTTTTTTATATATATGCAGATTCACACGAAAGGGAAGCCCTGTACTGTTCTCAAAACACCGCATCAATCAAGGAGCAGGCGAAACGAATTAACATTCACTCCAAATTTTTGAAGTTTGTAAGCCTCATGAAAGACCTCTTTCGGCAAGGAGTTCCAAGCTGTTCTATTGATAAAAAATCCCTGAGCAAGAGAGATTCGACAGGTCTCCAAGTTCACAACAAAGGGGTGGGGATTCCGTACTCGTCGGGTCATCCGTGTAGAAGTTGCCAAGGGTGGATTGATAACAATTCAGAAGAGCACCGAACGTGCATTGCATTTGAAAGAATTGTTTGTTTGATAAGGTCATAAATTTTCGTTATGTTTCACGAATATTGTTACAAATTTCAACTTTTCTATTACTTACTGAAACATGAGCGACTTTTTTGACGATAAAAATGGACTGGCTTCAAATGACGCGAGCGCTGCATTCTAATTCTGAGAAAATGGCTAATAATCCGGTAACGTGTCATTTTTGAAAACTACTTTCCGCACTAGTGCGGAAACAGTTATTTACGTGACAAGTGGGATAAAGACATTATTAACGCACGCATGTGGGGATTGCACGTTTCGTACCAAATTTTATCTACAACTGTCAACGGTTTCATAACTATCTTTAAATGTACCTCACTGATATTTCACTTCGACGCACCTACTCATGACAGTGTCCTGTTAATTGACAACACAAGTTGCCTGTGATCATTTTTGTAACCGACGCAAAGGTAGGTATAAACAACGCCGTTTATTGATGTCAAATTAAATTGTCGGATCGATATCCAGAACCATTATCATTAGGTTTCTTGAGTGAAAATGTCTTCAAGTGAAGATGATCTACATCCCATGCGGCGACAAGTGTTAACTGCTCTTGACATATTTATATATATATATATATATATATATATATATATATATATATATATATATATATATATGCAAGATGGATTTTCTGGGTTTTTTATCCGTTAGGTATCTTCTGATTTGTTCGACGTTTCGAATTCCATTTTGAATTCATTCTCAAGAACTGTGAGACGAATATCTTGAGAATGAATTCAAAATGGAATTCGAAACGTCGAACAAATCAGAAGATACCTAACGGATAAAAAACCCAGAAAATCCATCTTGCATATCGAAGATCCGTGAAAACATCTATTTCTACATATATATATATATATATATATACACAAAGTTGTTTTTCTATATCAGGGCTTCGGTCTGAAGAAAAAGATTACTCTTTTTAGCTACCCGAGCTTTCGCTAATTTTTATTAGCTTTTTCGAGGGCTACAATATAAAATGGACATCAAAAAGTATAAATATAAAAATAGAAGGTACATACTTGTGCTATTTGAGGTTTTTTTTTGTGAATGAAATGTAAAGATAAAACATGAGATGTGTAAATTTTGACAATGAAAGGTGAAGTTATTGATTTGGAAATTCATAGTGTTCTTTTCACTGATGAAAGTTATATACAAGATGTATTTATTTGTTTAATAGAAACGAATAAATTTTACTGAGGTTTTCAATATCTGATTTTTTGTTCATGTTGTTTTTTCTCGTTTTAATTTCAGTCATTTCCAAAAAGAGACGTTTGTTCAAGTTTTTTTCAATATGAAGAATTTTTGTGTTATTATAATCAATTGTATGATCATTTTCAATAGAATGTTTGGTTAATGCACATGAATTTTGTCTCATATTTCTACAATCACTTTTGTGTAGAGCTATTCGTGTTTTCAAATTATTTTTTGTTTGACCAATATATTTTTTGTCACAATCATTGCAAGGAATTTCGTACACTACGTGAGATTTTTCAAAAAGTGGATCTTCATCTTTCAATTTTGAATGTAATTTGTTCAAAGGTTTTATTTTTCTTTGTGAAATTTTGATATTGTTTTCTTGTTTAAATACATTTATGAATTTGCTTGATAATTCTGGAATATAAGGAATAGAACAGTATTTGTATGTAGAAATTTCATTGCGATTGTTTTCTGTAGTATCGATTATATTTGAAGTTGTATTATATAAAAGTTTTTTTTTTTTTCTTTTTTTTTTTTTAGCTAAAAAGAGTAATCTTTTTCTTCAGACCGAAGCCCTGATATAAAAAAAACAACTTTGTGTACAAATAGACGGTCGAGAATACTTATCATCTATATATATATATATATATATATATAAATTGTGAGCGATAATTACCATTTTGCTCAATATTTATTGTTATTATATTTATGAATCAAGTAGGTTTTCATGAAATTCTTGAGAGAAAAATAACGTTTTGTTGAATTCTTATCGTTTCCTATTCGAATTTCCTTTGTATTCATTCAATGAACGATTTATTTTGGTTGGAATTTTTTTTCTATCTCATTACCGCACTAGTGCGGTAATATATTCGAAAAAGCACTAGTGCGGTAATAAACGTCATTATGACTTTCAAAAAGTGTCAAATCATAATCATTACTTAACAATTGTAGATGAAGTTACTCTTCCAACACTGAAATGAGGGCCGTAAAGTGGACCATATTCATGGTCACACACTGTCTGAGAGGTTTGCGGAACAACACTCATATTTCACCAATAATCAATCATGTGTAAGTAGTAACAACGGGAATTCAAGCAACCGTTTGTTAGTTCCAGCATTTATTCGGGTATGGTAGTATAATGTAAGAAATCCGTGAAAATTCTGCTTCTCTTTTACTCATTGCCTTCTTTCGGAATGATCATCCCCAATATGTGTCGTTAAATTCTCGTTATATTTACCAAGCTTTCCAATAACGCATTCAACTCAAGACCAGTATTCTAATATCCAGCGCCGGAAAATGAGCCATCAAGATGAAAAATCTTGATCCCGCGAACCAACAATCCCACAATGGCCTATGCCCCTATTCTATTCCCTACTCCCCAATCCAGAGAAAGGTCTCGCCATTGCCAACAAAGAAATAACGATTATAAAGTTTATGATTAATTTAAATGCCGCACTCGAGATGCTGCGATAATACTCCGTTAAAAAGTACATCAGCTAGGGCCCATTAAATTGTTGAAGTATGTTTCGAATAATTTTTTCCTTCCAATCCCTCCTCCGCAGATTTCGTTGATGGTAATGCACTTAGGGGTGAAGATTAAAATGGAAATCTCGGCTCAGAAACTGTTGCTGTTTTCCTCTCAGCCTTTCGCAAAATCAAATTGACACTCGGGAGGAATGTTTGCAGTTTGTAATCCGAAGGATTCATTTTCTTGATTTTCCAGAGCCAGACACGATAAATTGAGGTGTTACGAACTTTGCTTCGGGTGCTTGCAATTTGCGTTTCTGTGGCTGGTTTCACTAGTCGCTTTCATATGCAGAATTGAGTGAATCGTTAAATAAAAAAAAACTGCATAGTATTTGTAGAGTTACAACGCTGATATGTCGTTAGTAGAAAATAATGTTGAATTGACTCGATTTAAATTGAATAAAACATGAATGGTAATGAAAGAAAGAAAGAAAAGCTTTATTGACTACGATATGCACATGTACATGGGTACTACCCCGTCAATTTCCAAAAAGTGTTACAAATTCATGACTTTTCAAACAAACACATACCTGTACGCAAATAGATAAAGACAAGCAATAACAAACATATATTAAATTGTATATAAAAAAAAGTACCCAAAAGTATATATGGGATGGGGGCATCGGTATTGATTAGATTGAATTGATGTTGCCTCCTGGGGCCTGTTTCAAGAAAATTACCAGTGAACAAGCGACTAGTTACAAGTTCAATAGCAACAAGTGACAAGGACTAGTAATTTCTGTTTCAAGTAATAACTACTCGACAAGTATGTTGTTTCAATAAAATCACAAGTATATAAGTGACAAGTTACAAGTGTCACGACGACTAGTTAGAACTAGTAGTTTCTGTTTCACAGAACTAAATAGCTACAAGCAAATAGACGACAAGTTACCAGTGTAGAAATAACTAGTGACAAGTGCCAATATTTCACGTTTCACAAAGAAATTTTGTACAGTTGTAGATATACAAGTGGAATATTTCGTGCATATACAGAGTATTGGCGTTAAGCAAGGGTGGTCAGTTCATCGAGGGGATGGGATAAACAGTTGTCAGTAGAGAGAAAAGAGTAAAGGACACATGCGATGAATCTATCGCGTTCATCAATAATAATAAACAGTCGATACATTCAAAAAGTATTTACTTTCAATAATGATCTTCGCTCGCCTATATAGTTGATAATCGGGGGAAGTTGTAATTACCCGTGTAGAGCGAACTTTTCTCGAAAGCTGTATTACGGTACAGATGAAAATTGAGGTTAACTATCCCATATGATTAGTACCGAGAAAATATCGTGATTTTTGTAATATTGAACGTGAAATGTGGTAATTTTTTTTTGAGTTTAATCACAATTGTTAACATAGAATACTTAGACCAAAGAGTGTGTGGTTTGCATGTTTCTTGAAATTTCAGCAAAATGAGCCAACAAAAATGTCTCCTCTGAAAGTTTTTATTCCCTTATTCTGTCCACCAGTTGTCAAACCAAATACATTCCTTTTCATACATATAAAGGGATTTTGATGGTGTAAATCCAAGTTTGCAATTCTAGCCGCTTCCGAAACTGACTCTGGCAAATATTCGTCTGAAGAATCCATGAAAAATTATATTACGAGAAAAAATCTGCGACGAGAAAATTGGTATTGACAAGGTAGTGTTTCGACTGACAATTTTTTCTTGTTGCTACGATAATTAAAACTGTCAAATGGATAGTGTGGTCGAGTAATACATTATGTGAAAATGCACAAAATTAACTTTCCAATGATAACGTTATTTATTGAAAGTCACTCAAAGAATAAATGTGGGAACGGCGTTGAGAACATTAACCCAATAATAACGGTATTAATGGGAAATACAAATACGTTTTGGGTATACTTTGTTCAACCATCCTTTGCCGTTACGTCATACGTTGTCCAACTTTATCTCTCATTCATGAAATGGATGAGACGGAATTATGACGTCATTAACGTACGTCTAATGTCGATATGAACTTTATTTGCTATTTTTGACAGTTCAGTTGTCATAGCTGATTTTTTTAGTATTTTTGATCATTTTCGCCTTTTTCAGTTAATTTTTCATTGTCAAAATGCCTTTCCGGTATAATGAGACAGAGCAAAGCTTAATTTTGAAGTTATTTGACTACTTGAGAGAAAGAGATGCTGGAGTGCCGCTTTTACCTTTAAATACAGTCTACAACGAATGTATCTACCTATGTTATGCAAAATGTAAGTTTTTATTGATTTGATTTTATTAAATTCTATAGCGTGTTGCTGATGCTCCAGAAATATCTATTAGAACTGATCAAAAAAGAGGCTACCAGTGAAATGGAAACAGATAAAGACTAGAAAATCAAAGTTCTTGCCGGACATGTTTCTGCTCGAGGATCATCAATTTATATCATACATCAACATGCAATAAGAGCACGAGTGTATGCGATGTATTCTGCAGGTAGGTACGTACCAATAATTATTTTGAGGTTGAGTGTGAAATAACATTCAACTAATATAAGACAAACGTAAAACTGCAGAATACGTCACCGATTATGACGTAACGGCAAAGGATGGTTGAACAAAGTATACCTATCAGGTATCAAAAGATTCACAATTAGGGGTGGGTTTCAATGTGTGTTTTTTGTAACGGTGCTTCAACAAAAACTTACGAAGGTTACTTCAACAAGAGTTGAACATATGATTCGTTTGCTTCCATACAATACAAAATTATAGATTTTGTTTTCTGAAATATTGTTCTGATGGAGTTCTACGAGTGGTGTTTCCCAATACTGACGAATCAGGTATCTACAACTTGGAATATTTTTAACTGGATGAATGTCCCCAAAACAAGGGTAGTGACAGACTGAAACAAACGTCTGCCTAAATTATGCTCCTACACTCATCTGCACTTGTTTTCCAACAAAAACAAGCAAACGCCGATTTTTCATGTAATGTTGGGGTACATGTCAATAAATAGGGTATCATTGAAAAGATAATTGTATCCCTCTTCATATGATATATCACTCGACCGCTCAAATTTCTCCGATGACACTCTGAACCTCTCATTAAATTGGTAGGTATCCGCGAGGATATTATAAATTATTCTTGTCCTAAACATTCGAGCCCTACGGATTTTGACACGGTGTTCTTCTTCGGAATCACTGGACCACATGTTTTCTATTATATCAAATATTCAATCAATAATGTTCAACGTCAACCATGCCCTGTACGTTGGTCGAATTATACTGATAAATTACTAGTAACTGGCATACATTGGAATTTGTGGAAACAGGAACGATGTGATTAGGTGAAAAAACACTTGTGAGATTGAACACATATACATGTCAGTCCTCACTTACAAGTTTTGCTTTTAGAAACGCAAACTTGTCACAAACGGCATTTACCAGCGTTAGTCCCATACTTGTGAATATTGCTGAAACAGCATACCCGTGATTCATTTAAAAAACACTTGTAGAATTGGACTGGTAAACTTGTCACTCATAATTTACAGGTGTAACTTGTAGAAACCCAATTTTGTCGCAATGGTAATTTACAACTGCCGCAGTAGTATTTTACCACTAGTATTCGCTTATTGAAACAGGCCCCTGGTATTCACTAATGGAATAGAAACAGTTATCAATGAGCGCTTTTTTAACAACTGCCTTGAAAGCATACAAACCAAGACATCTTACTTTTGTATCGATTTTATTGTAGAGGCTGAGATTTAATGTATTTGAATGTGAGGCTTTCAATCTCAACTTTTGTGGTCGCACTTGGCAGCCACTGCGTGTTGGATAGCTGAATGGTTCGGACTTCCATTGTCTATATATTTAACTCTATTGAAGCCTGTTGCTAGGAACGGAAAGAATCAAATACAAATCAAGTGAGAAAACAATCAAATCAAAATCAAATTTCTGGTCAATGATGAAATTAGGGATTGATTGATCAAAGAAAATACTGTTGTTACAAAAAATCGAGATTTCGAATATGAAATATAGGTCAAAAAAAAATTATTTAAATAACGAAATGAATGAAATAATATTGTGACAAGAAAATTGAGGTATCGAATATGAAATACTAGTCAAAAAATGTAAATAAAGAAATTGAATGGAATATTTTGAACAAAAATGTTGAAAGCAAGTTTCAAGTTGAGTTTACTCACGACGTTTCGATTGCTGGTATCCGCAATCGTCTTCGGGTGATTACTGACAATATTTCGAGGTGTGGTCGGTTACAAACCCCTTCGATTTCCCTATAATGGGGGAAAGGGTGGTACTACCAAGGAGGCGAGCGGGTGCTACTACTAGAAGTGTGCCGATCGATCTTCAGCGGGAAATGGATGTATTGGCGCGAGATTCTCTCTCATCGAGCTGCAGCCGGTCCATGCCTTGGATAAGCGGCCTCCACACATTCCGGATCTCCACGCTGACATGACTGAATGCTCCGCTATTCCTGATTTT
>JAVJAQ010000950.1:0-11088 GCA_032362365.1 Zygogramma bicolorata
GGAAGCAAGAATTGAACTTTCATCATTGTATTCTCTTCTAGAAAAAATAGTATATTTGCAACTATACTACTATATACTATACTAACTTTATGCAACTACAATATTTGGGAGTATCAAAATTGACTGTTCCACCAGATTTTTCAACTCGTTTTTCAAGTTCTATTTTATTTTATACTCCACCTTATCAAACACTTTTAAGGGTGCGTCCAGAACGCAGAGCCTTCACAATTTGAGATGGTGAATTGAATGATGTTAAAAAGCTTATGCACTTCTTCTTGGCGATATTTTGAGAGCTACATTGCTTTCTCTATCAAGCCCTGAAAGGACCAAGCAGCAGAGAGAGATTCTTCGGACAAGCCTGTCTTCGAAAGGGGAAATGTTTGCAACAGAAACCAATCGTTATTTGCACAAAAATTGCAATCTGCGGTGTACTTGTGACATGTGAAACATAATTTGCATTCGTTGGAACACATTGTATAATACTTACAAACCGTATGTCCCTTGGGTTTTCCTCATTCTTATAGTGGAACTTTTCTGAGTTATAATGGGCATACGATAAATAGTTTTTTTTTTAAATTTTTCCGGAACACATTCTTGCAATTTGTGAGTCACCTTGTATCATTCGGAAAAGTATGCCTTCATGATACAGAAGAAGCTAGCAAAGCCACTTACGAATTTCGACTCGGGGTGGGTTACCTAATTTTAGGCTCATTCATTGCCATGTTCCTGAATTTTTTGCTCTCCCCCTTCATAGAAAAATTCGTGGCTTTGCCAGCTTCGGCCGAATTCAGCAGAGTCATATTTCAAAATCTAAATAAAAAGTGATTTTATATGGCCAAATTGTTGAGACTATTTGGCCCTATTTGAAATTTTTATACTCTATTCCATCACAGAAAAGTCTGTGGCCTTTCTAGCTCCGGTCGAACTCAGCAAAGCCATTTTTGAAATAAAAAATTCTTCAACCATTTGGAAAAGTGATTTTTTTGGAATATTTTTCGGCTAATTAATTACCCTAGTTTCATATTTGATTTCTCCTTGCGTTTGAGAAAAAAACAGGATTTATTGATTTACGCCCAGACGATGATGTAATGATCCAAACTATGAATATTTGACAATATTGACATGTCGAAACGATGATTACTATCGAATGATCGATAAATGGCCAACATTGAATTTTTTTGAACTGGTTTATAGTCTGGGCGAGAATCATTGAATCCGGTTTTTTTTTTTCTAAAACGCAAGGAGCAATGAAATATGAAACTAGGGTAATTGATAAGCAGAAAAATATTCCTAAATAATCACTATTTCAAATGGCTGAAAAATGTTTAATTTCAAAAACGGCTTTGCTGAGTTCGACCGAAGCTAGAAAGGACACAGGTTTTTCTATGATGGAATAGAGTAGAAAAATTTCAAATAGGGTAATGAATTAGCCTAAAATAGTCTTTACAATTTGGCAATATCAAATCACTCTTTTTTTGAATTTTGAAATATGACTCTGCTGAATTCGGCCGAAGCTAGCAAAAAAACACGGCAAAAAATTAGCCTAAAATGAGCCTGAAATTAGGCAACCTACCCCGAGTCGAAATTCGTATGTGGCTTTGCTAGCTTCTTCAGTATGCCTTATGATTTCTCTAATTCGAGCAATGTCGTTATGAAAATGATAATAATGGAACCTATGGGACATTTGGAATGTGGATATTGGATTGTAAAGTACTCCGCGGAGCATATTTCTCCAGAAATTGGTACAATAAATCTATTACTAACGCCTGGTCTCGAAAAAAAATTTCCTGAATCTTGAATTTATCACAGTAGCATATGTCTCATCTGTCAATACTACATTGACTATATGTCACAACCATATTTGAATTCATTTGAAAATTACATTTTTCAGAAGACACATCCACCATTTGTCCATGTTCAAGGAAACAAGTAGGAATGTTTCCATTGATGTTCAAAAATGAACAAAGAGTCCCTTTGAGTTTTTTTTTCATTTCAGCCTTGATTTCAGAATAGGAAGAAAAATCCAGAGATCGATTGCCTTACACCGAACCAATATCAATTGCACTCGTCGCACGTTTCATAAACAAAGTTATCATCTTCAGAAGAAGAAAATTGATACAAAACCTAGAGACCTGCAGGGTTGTCAGAATGTATCATTCCTGTTCAGGAACTTATTTTCATATTTTTTTAATTGAGATAGCAACTGAGCTATCTAGATGCAGACACAGGTCTGAAATATCTTACTCGAATAGCAGACTCGATGGGATAAGCCCACGATCACTATCACTAATGTTATCACTACATTCAGCTATTTCCAGAGCACAATGCTCCTTGGAGCGAGTTTTGATAGCTCTTACACTTTGACCAATGTACTTTCTGTGGTAGTTATTACCACTGATTTCGTCTTTTCATTAGTTTTTCGTTTTTTTCCAATATATCTTCTTAAGTACCTAGGATTAGTGGTGTTTCGTGAGGAGTTTAATATGCAACTTTCATATCAACTTTTCTGAAAATATGTTCGAATCTCCCAGTGGACTGAGGTTTATGTGATATTACTACAAACTTTCTTAGCTTTCATCTTTTCGAAAATTCGAAAAACTGGAATAGCTTCAGGAAATGTAATGCAGTTTACATTTCATAATAATGTATGTTTAGGAATAATGGAACAATGTTGTACTGTATCTGATCTGTATAATTTCAATTATTATACTAAACTAATATTTGAGTTCTCTCTCAAAATTTCTACGAATGCTATCGCTTACAATGATCCAAGCTGAGTACTGAAATAGATCCAAAAATAAAATCATAAATAAAAATAGTGTAGAAAAAGAAACTAACTGTCTTCACGATTGCCCTTTCACTGAATGAGAATTCGGAAGAAATGGTGATAGGCTGGAATCGATATTTTCAAAGCAGGTTTTAACATAAGGTTGATGGAAGTAAGCTGTGTAGTGACTGCATGATGTAGTTCCACTGTGATTAGAAACAGCACACAGTTTAAGAAGGGGTCTACATTTGCTGCCGCATAATTACTCGTATCCAGGCCTTCCAAAGAAAAAACTACGTGGAAATGCAATGTCTCAGTAATCCTTCCAGTTGGACAAAATCGTTTTGGGAAACTTTTCAGAAGCATATTTCTACCACATCATTCTATAATGGCAATCAATTATCTCAGATCACCATCTCTGTTCCGTCTTTCACGTCATCAAAAGTCACTCGATAATTGTTTTCTCTTTGAATTAATTAGTCCTTTGTTTTTTGTGCCATATCATCAGGTCCAGTTCGATGACAAAGATCGATTAACATATATATTTCAACGTGACAGTGTCCGGTTGAAACAAAAGGAGAAACTTGTGATTAATTGGCCATGATATTTTGACGGACTCGATAATCAGAAGCGGAAAGGCCGCATGTCACCGTACACACACCAATACACTGTGTGGACGGCAGTTGTTTTATTGTCAGGAAACTTGATATATCAATCCACAGAGAGTATAGTGAGACGTAGAATAATCATCAGCTTGACGAATGTCAGCGGAGATCTTTATTCATCTATCCAGTTACGTCAAAGGTAGTTGACACAATGTTGGTAGCGAATCGATAAATATTACAAAGATAAACACATCCAGTTGAGTTTATATGAAACCACTATGACTGGGATGAGGATTAGACGAAAATGAATGTGACACGAAGATTCACGTATCAAAATCATGAAAACAACTGTCAGGGAGTTTTTATAAGGCTTCACAATTGTTAACTGTGTTTATAACTGAAATGGAAAAGAATTCTCAAGAGATGATTTTTTGAAAATCGTTCTGAATGTTGATAACGAAAATGATGGGAGTAAAGGAAGTGAATTTTGTTTCCGAAACGTCAACGAAAAGAATTTTGATAAATATCAGTTCTTGTATTTTTTTTGACCAATATAACGTGTATCATTCAAAAGGAACCGTTTTATGAGTAACACAGCAACTTCTCGGGGTAGATTGAAAATCTGCTCTACACTTGTATAAATTCCAATACTCCTTCCTTTTTTTCCAGATTGTGGTTGGTTGAGAGCTCGAAAAAACTACGAGGGAAGAATCCACCCACTACAAAATGATGAATTTCAAACAGGGTGACTATCTTTTGCTGCTTCTGTACTAGGGTGAATATGATATAGCTTCAGTTTGACAATATCAGTACAGTATATCAGTCTGTTTACAACAACATATTCAGTTCCTGTTGCAGACTTCGTGAAATAACAGATTTTGTTATGATGACTGCTTTCTATTAACTGTGGGATAGAAAATATTTTCGATAGATTTACTATTTCCGCACCATCTACGTCAAATCACACTTATTCGTTCTCAGTTATCGCCTGTTGATCTTGAAATAACAACTAGTCCTTATTGAATCGCTTTCTTGGTGCGACACCATCATAAATTATAGAAAATGGCGTTGAATAAACAGAAACTACTTTCTGAACCGGAGTTTCTGGTTGCTAAATGGAAGAGAGTCACCGATCCTTTGAAGAAAACAGGTTTTCAGAATCTAAGGACAACCTCGTCATCCAAAATTGGTTATTTTATGAAATTTAGCGAATTTCGAGTTGGAAATGATGGACAAGGCAGAATCCGTTTCTTTTCTGATCTGTTTTTTACTTGCCATTATTGACTAAACCCCTATTCAGATTGGTCCAATATAGATACTGTTATATCGTAAGTGGAAAATTGGAGGAGGATTGATATTGAAAAACCGATATTCAATATGAGTATTGGTTCACTATTGATGATAAATTATAACTGTATATTGTGGGTACAATCATTAGAAGTACTTTAACAGGATATATTCAATGATATGTGTTCAAACAATATTGGGATTGCATTTTATTGTATGCGTATTTCTGTTCAACTCGAGTATCAATTTTGGCATGTGAATAACTTTCTTATATTGTTGGGTAGAGTGAAACGTTGTTCTAAAATTTTTCGTTTCCGTTAACCAGCTGACGAACTTCAACCCTCAGAAGTCGAAACTTGTGCGAGCAACGAGGCCTTACCTTTCAACTTACGATTACCCAGCACGGTGGCCCGGCGGGGATTCGAACCCCGGCCTTCCGCTTGATAGGCAGATATGCTAACCACTACACCACTGATACACTAATATCAATAGTTTGAAAATATGTTATGTTATCATTTCTGAAATTCACTAAAAACAGATATTAAAAGAATTTAAAGCTTTCTCCTAAGAACAAATACAGTGGGTAATCAAGAAAGCTGGTTCTTTAAAAAATATTGCAAATAATTTTTTTTTATAGATCCCCTTTTGATATTAACGGAATTTCAAATGAGACTCAATACTTC
Source organism: Zygogramma bicolorata (assembly GCA_032362365.1). NCBI lineage: Eukaryota > Metazoa > Arthropoda > Insecta > Coleoptera > Chrysomelidae > Zygogramma > Zygogramma bicolorata. Next base: position 5,343 of record JAVJAQ010000950.1, read on the forward strand.
GATTAATTTCCGAACAGCTGTGATGGTTTGTTTTGATAGGATTCGAATGAAGAACATAAGTGAAATAATTGGAACTTGATTTATTTACAACCATATATGTAATGCTGTCATTACTAACGTCATTGAAGGTTGGGAAGTGTCACATTATACACCTCTACTTCCCGCCCTCATTTCTCGCCCTCATTTCATCTATTCTAGACTTCATCTGTCATTTATTGACTTTATCTGACATTTACTTATATTGGTGACAATTGTATACCCCGTAGTCACGGTAACAATATGTCTGCTTGATTATTCTGAGAAAACCGCGTACTTGGTTATTTGTCGTTGAATATGATATTTCAGATATGTTCAGAACAAAACAGAGATTTAATAATTTCAATCGAAATACGATGGTTGTGAATGAAATAGTATACAAATCTCGGTAGGCAGTTTCATTTCTGTCTCGAGATCGGTTAACTAACTGATCTCACGACAGGAATGAATCACTTTCCACCTCGGTGTCTAATATACTATTCCAAACGTCATGATTTGCTGCCATTCTACATCAGTTACTTACGAAAAAGTACATTTGTTCATGATGGAAACAGAGATACGTTTCTACCAAAAATGAATAAAGAACAACACGTTTTTCTGTTGAAATGTAATCTAGGAACATAATAATGTTTTTGGAAGAAATAGAGTTTCAACTCGGAGTCAGTGAAAAAAATCATCTTCATTCAAATACTTCCTCGTAAATGAATGGAACATATATTCTTCTGAGAAAACGCTACATAATTAATGTGTAATCATTTCTTAGTAATTAATATACCAGCACTCCATATTAGCACACATCAACTAACAAGCATATTTATCCTCCAAGCTGCGGAATAATAACACGCTACATATTCAGAGACGGTCTCTGTGTTCGCTCCGTCAGCTACACTACCTAATAACACTTCAGCGTGCACATTGCCGAATCACCTGAAAATTGAACGTGTTTATGTGCAATCAACTTTGTTATTTTGACATATTGGGTTGAACGAGGAAAAGCACGATGCAGACGAGGAATATAGCTTTCAAGCGTCGCACGTTTATGTCAATAACCGTGGAAAATCTGCACACGGAAAACAAACAATTGGTAATTTCGTTCTATTTGTGTACACACGTTTCCCAAATTACATTGTTTCTGAAGAGGCTCTGAGTGTTTTTTCTTGTGTGGTACACTGTAGTGTACGCCAATTCGAATCTACTCTAATACAAAATCTATTTCGATTTTGACCATTGCGTCCCAGCATACACTTCAGTGTATATCATAATAAGACGTTATAAGACGTGTGGTGCCATCTATGGGTACGGAAATGAAAAAATCATATGTTACTGTTACAGCGATCCTGTTTCGACTGGTATCGACAAGAAGTGATTTGACAAGTACCGTTCTTTTTTGTGTTAGCTTGGATTATCAGGGTTGTGAATTTTTTCAAAGGTAATACCACGAGTCCTTCAAATTTAATCGATAAATTTTCATTTTCCACAAAAAATTTTTATTTGACAAAAATATGAAAACAAACCGATTGATAAAATCACGAGTCCGTAGGACGAGTGATTTTATCTAATTCGGTTTGTTTGAATGCTTTTGCCTCGAAATAAAAAAGTTTGAGTGTTTCGAGAATGAAAATTTATCTTATTAAATTTGAAGAACGACCTATATTTGGAGAGATTATTTTTTGAAAAAATAGAAGGAAGAACAATTTAATTGATCAGTATTTCATTTACATAAGAAGGAACGAAGAATAGGTGAAAATTTTTCAAATTTGAAATGTCAAACAACGATGTATTCCCTCTATGATCCAAAAGAGATATGATGCTAACGCATTGAATATGATAATGCTTGCCGAAGATACCAAGAGATGGCGTCACATCTCTCATTGTACAATGGAAAGTTCATCATCCAGATACGCCTCTATATCGAAAAATATTTGAACTATTCCATCACGTAAAACAAAAACAAACTTCTGAATGTGAAATTATGGTACACTTTTCTATCACATTCACATACTGATTAGTCTACACATTTGTTTTACACAAAACTTTGCCAAAATTTGAAAAACACAAGGTACAATACAAAATACAACGCGAACAATAGTAAACATATGTTTTTAACAGATTACGATCAGCTGATTACGGTTTGTTGCCGACATTTTTGAACAGACATCAGCGCCTTCATCGGTAGAAATTCTTCCCAATTGAAAATTTCTTATGAAATGAAAATCGCGCCAGAAGGAACATAAAATCATTCGTTATGTCGTTGTATCAAAATCTTTATACAACGGTTCCTTCTCATACAACAAAGAATGATTTGTATTTAATGAAAACTAATTGTACGCCATTTTCATTTAAGTTCAGGAAACCTTAAATATTTGAATCGAGCGTTCGCTATATCTGTCATAAAGTTGGGGTTATGAGCTATTTACGTGTTTGAGTGTTCATTGAAATATGTTATGTTATTATTATGCTGAAAAAGTGAAAAGTGAATGACTATTAATAATAAGGTAACTCTTCATTCATGATAATTTATATTAATATGAGCCAGTTCAATAGAATCGACGCGGTGAGCCTTATAGTTTTGACAGTTCAAAGGTAAACAACGTAATATCGAAACAATCGACAGGACCAGGCAGTTTTATCGGTACAATACCCAGTGATTGGCTAGAATAACCATAACCCGCTAGTATTGGTTGAAATACCAAAAACGTCACACTTTGACAAGTGAAAAAAATAATCAGTTATGAACAATAGTCAAACTGACTGTCTGGAATATTTATTAGTGCTTTTGTGACTTCGTTTTTGAGTTTTCGTCAAATATGGACATGTACACTATCGTGTACATTGGGATTGGGTCTCAGTGGAGTAAGTAAATATACCTAGACTTTTTTTGAGGGTTTTTAAAAATGGTATTCTTCCAGCACTTCTTTCAAAATGAGTGGAAGTTCGCTTTCATACGAAGGGCTCGTTTACTATTTGGAAAATGATGACTCAGACATTGAAATTTTGAGCGAAGATGGATGACGGGCGGGAAATTGATTCTTATATGCCAGAAGGTTTGTTTGAAATTGATGATTTCCAAGTTGCGTGTTAGCTAATGAGATTTACTTGAATTATTAGGTGCGCAGTTGGAAATGGATGAGCTCGAAACCTCTGATTTGGAACGTGAGCAGGATGAGGTATTTATTTGCAGATGTCAAAAATTATATCTACTTATGTATTACAAAAAAACAAAATTGTATTTTTATTATATCATACTAGAAAATAAAAACTCGATAAGTAGAAAAAATGTTTTCATGAGTATATTCAAATGAATCATGAATATTAATTTCATTTTGCTTTGGTGGTTATGCTTCCGTTGAGACCCAGTGTACACTGCAGGGTACATATCAAATTTCAGAATTGGGTAAAGATAGGATTCATTTAAAAATCTCAAAAATCATTAAAAAATAGAGATATGATGTACCAAACTTCATTCTTTCCCTCCAAATTAAAAGAAATCAGGACTGAAAGGGTTAATCCTATTGCAATTTTCTTGAAATCCATACAAGTGTGAACCAAAATTGCCTTCAGTGGATATATAACCCCACAAACGCCAATGCAGAATCCAGCATAGTTAGTTTAAGCACCTAGGATAATCGCCTCCGAGATAAGATATTCGGGCTACGCAAGATAAACCCAACTCGCTCTGTCGATATATCTAGTCCTCCGTGCTATTTACATAGCGCCGTGTAATTAGGTGTCACAGGGAGCTATCTCTCTGCGTACATCTAGGAATCGAAACGCACCTGCCACGGGATGGCGCCACGTCCGCGTTCGGTGTGACTCTGCCGGGGCGGCGATTAACCGAAAGTGGATTAACTTTCGACGTAACGTGTAGAGTTACGACGCCGCCAAAGACGTTGAATTTACTGTTATTGTTACTATTTAACTCGGCGGCGGGAATATATCGGAGAGGGATGGGAATTGAATTTGGTGGATGGGCCTTGTGGCAGTTGTTCATGATTGACTTAGGGTACCAGGCAGAGGGACTGATTTCGTAGCTACTCATGTACTGAGTGGGAAATTATGATAAACGATGATGTTATAGGTTAGATATTTGAGTGGTCGGGAGCAAGGCCGTACCCAGAAAAAGTTTTCGGGGGAGGGTTGTGGCACCAGGATGGGCCTAAGCCCCTCCCAAAAGAACGTTAAAATTAATTTTAAGCTTCATTAACAGAAGTTAGGTTAGGTTAGGTTAAACGATGAGTTAGGTTAGGTTAACGAAATGATTTTCCCTTTTAATTTGGTGTCTAGGAAAATGAATAGATTGACAATGGAAATAGACTCGACACTGTTTAGTACAATATAGTACAAAATTACGTCTGTAGACAATAACAGTTACATTACAAAACAAAATCCATTCTTCTGTTCTGTCTTCTTAAGAATTCATCGAACACTTTGTCTGTTGGAATTTTATGCAGTGGCGGATCCAGGATCAGATCAAGGGGGGTCTATAACTCATATATATATATATATATATATATATATATATATATATATATATATATATATATATATATATATAAAATTATGAGCTACCGTATAGCAACAACTAGTCAAGATCCAAAAAAAAAGGTGAAAGAGATTGACATGAGCAAAATTTGAAGGTGTAGCCAGGAGGTAAAGTAGATTCGAAACTTTACTTTTTTTAAATCGAATCGATTTGATTTAACCTGATCAACAGCATATTCTACTCATACATAGTATATTCAAATCGTTACCGGCATACACAATACTCATCACAAGGGAACAGGTCTAATTTTTCAAATACTGCGCCAAAAAGGATGCAATGGCAGCACTGTCTGAAATTTCTCGAACTTTTTCTCGATAAGCTTGACAAAAGTGTCAATTTTCTTCAAAGTGTAATCGAGAAAAACTGCAATTTGATATTAAAAAAAAAGCATTTTATTTTGAACTTACAACATGATGAGGACTCTATTTTCATATTTTACTCGGCTTGATCTAGCGTCTGAAACGTCTGAACCAGAAAAAAAAAAGAAAGAACAATCGGTGAGTCCAAAAATTTCAAGCGAAATTTGTTTGTTTGGGTAACATTCAATCCAGATCTTGTTTGTACTATTTTTAATTCTTGAGAATTATTTTTTTTAGGAATTGGAGAATTATTGAATTGGAAAAATTGATGAAATTGGTTGTTGAAAAATGAAAATTTACTAATGTTTAAATGTAGCCTGCTCTTCAGTTTTCAATGGAATGTAATAATAATTATAAAAGTTCTTCAATTTTGAAGCAAATAAATTTATTCTATTCAATTTTTTTGTCTTGCTCATGTGACATTTTTTCGTTCCCTAACAAAATTTGGAAATTAGGAGCCGATAAAAATTGAAAAAAAAATCTCTTATTTTCCCAATGGGGGGGGGGTCCGGACCCGAAACCCCCCCCTTCTTGGATCCGCCACTGCATCAATGGCTTCTATGAACCGACATGAGAGCCAATCCGCTTCAGTCTGCTTGAGAGTGGAGAAGGTCCTCTCAGCAGTTGCAGTGGTCACTGGCAAAGAAGCAAATATTTTCAGAAGGGTAAATATGTTGGGAAAAAGTAACCTATTACATTGGCTTAATGTCTCAATAGCAGAAGGAGGCTTGTCGAGTTCCATTTGTTTTTCCCAAAACAATTTCCACAGTGAGTACTCACTAGGTACTAGAGTTCTAGATCAACCATC
>JAVJAQ010000951.1:0-134702 GCA_032362365.1 Zygogramma bicolorata
TGGTTGAGGCTTTCGCGGCCGAGGTTATTAGTATAACTACTGTGGCTACGCTACGTGGATGACACCTTCGTCGTCTGGAAACATGGAAGGGACGCTCTGAACCTTTTTCTGGACCACCTAAACGCTCAACACCCCAGCATCAAATTCACCATGGAAACCGAACAGAACCAGCAGATAGCCTTCTTAGATGTTCTGATTGAACGATGTGGCGCTAGACTAACCCACAAAGTATACCGAAAACCCACGCACACGGATAGGTACCTGCGCGCACTATCGAACCACCATCCCAGTCAAAAGAGAGGAGTTATATCTACCCTAACTGAACGTGCTCGAAGGATTTGTGAACCAGAACATCTAGAGCAGGAACTGGAACATCTTCAAGTGACCTTGAGGTCGAATGGGTACAGTGTATCTGAGATCAACAGGGCCATGAAACCGAAGAGTCCCACGGTTCATAACAGGGATCAGGTAGTTGCGAATGCATATCTGCCATATATCCCGAGGGTCACTGACAGAATTGGAAAACTCTTGGGGAAATATAACATAAAAACAGTTTTCAAGCCGACCAAGAAGATCCAGCAAAGCCTCAGGTCGGTTAAAGACAAAAGAGACCCACTGTCAGCGGCAGGGGTTTATCGCATACCGTGCACCTATAGGAAGGTTTACATCGGTACCACGAAAAGATCCATGGGTACAAGGCTCAAAGAGCATCAAAGGAACTGCAGGCTGGGGCAAACCGACAAATCGGCGGTGGCGGAACACGCATTGAGTGAGGGCGACCACAAGATTCTGTTCGAAAATGCAACACTGATTGCCCCCAACCAGGGTTACCATAGCCGACTGGTACGGGAGGCAATAGAGATCCAAAAACATGCGGACAATTTTAACAGAAAGGAAGAAGCGTTGACTCTAAACAGAATTTGGAATCCGATTCTGAAGAAATCAAGAATAACTAATGAAATCACAGCAGGTAGTGCGGCAACTAATAATGATGATTATTCCCCGAACCCGACAGAAGTAATTAAGACTCCAGACTACCTGCATCAATATAAATACGCCTTGAGAAATCGAACTGTTTAGTCATCGGAGATGAATAAGCCTCTGAAGAAGCTGGCCACTCGCGCTAGCGAAACGTCAGGAAGAAATTCCAAAGAACGACGGCCTTCAAGCCCGAAGAGCAGTAGTTATACTGTGAATACAGAATTAGTATATTGAGTTGCTTGACTAATCTCAATTTCTGTTTGTGTCAGTCTATGTTTCAATATTGCTTATATGAAAAGTGCACATGAATTTTCAATATTTTTTATAGTGAAATGAAGGAATAACGATAATTAACGTTTATTTGAAAATGTGATAATATGTAATTACTTATACAACAACACTTCTTTTTCTTTTCTTTACTTTTTATGAATAATATAGTTTCCTATTTCATATAAATAATAACAATAGGGAGGAACAATTAATAACTGCACCTTTAAATCTTACAGGATTCACGAGTTTGACGACTTAATGACAGCCGTGCGGAAAGTAACTTCCGTTAGGAAAATAAAAATAAAGATACAGATGGCCAGTATTTCCATGCGTTAAATTGTATTTGAATTTGAATGTCGAACTGGTATCCATCCGATCCGTGGTATGTAAATTTCTGGCCCTGTTTGTTTACATTAATATTGGACTTTTACAGATTCCAATGACTGTTCTGGAAAAACTCTCGTGGCATGAAGCGAGACAAGAAGGAACTATCTATTGAACCAGAAACCTACATCTTCCGTATATTTATTATATTCTTCAAAGTACGTGAAAGAGTAGATCGAACTTCGTTAGCGTATACTTTCCCGAATATTTATTATTCCATTGTTGTTCTCGAAATGGTTATTTATGTCTGAATCTAATGCTATATATTCGATTCAAAAGGAATTTGAGAGAACGCTCGAGAAATAGAATATCTTTCTACCTTGCCATTACTGACAAGAGTCGATGGATAGTAGCAACACGAACAAAAATAGATATCTGAACAATTTCTGATGCGAATGATGATGATTCCTTGCTGATGTGAATGATGATTCTCAATGCTCATAATATACTTCAATATCTGCTGAAGAGTTGTATGTAATATAAATAGAAAAACATAGTGACGGAGTTGGCTCTTACTTGATGAAAATGGATGATAAAGTGGTTAAAAACCCTTTGTCGTAATATTTTCACTAGAATATGCGATGGAGTACCAAGTATCTTCGGTAGCTCAGGGGTTAGAGTATCCATCTAGTGAATGGAAGATGTGTGTTCGAATCCCACCTGAAGAAGTTCATTTTTCTTGAATTCTTATTTGTCTGAGTGCCGCTATAATTTTATTAATTTGTTAATTAAACATGGAATACAGTTCTCATGTGTGGAGTTCGGCACCAACAAATTCATTGAGGCTTCTCGATTCTATTCAGAGAAAAACAATTGGTCTTGTTGGTAACTCTTTGCTCACAGACTCGCTCACTTCATTCGAACATCGTAGAAGGGTCGCAGACTTGTCTTTCTTATATAGATACTTTCACGGTCGATGCTCTTTCGAATTGTTCTCGTATGTTTCCCCCTTGGCAATATCTACACGGACGACTCGACCAGTACATAATTCCCACCCCTTTGTTGTGAATTTGGAAACCTGTCGAACCTCTCTTGCTCAGGGATCTCTTTTCAATAGAACAGCTGAGCTTTGAAACTCCTTGCCAAAAGAAGTTTTTCCTGAGGCTTACAAACTTCAGAAATTCAAATTGAATGTTAATTCGTATCTCCTGTCCTTTGATTCACGCGGTGTTCTTTGAACATTACAGGGCTCCATTTTCGTGTGAATCTGCATATAAAAAAAGACACAATGTCCAAGCTTTCGGAAATATATTCACAGGAACGAATATGTTAATTACATGCTAAATGGAGTGATAATGGTTGACAGCAATGCCTTGATTTTGTAATGGCCTGATTATGGCACCATCCATAACGCAAGCTGTCAAAATGGGTGGAATTGATGCCCCATGGAAGAAACAACATGTTTTAGAATTTGTTGTCGCAAGTGAAATATGTATTATCAAATAGAACTTTATTGACCTCTTAGCCTTTCTGTTTGATAATTCATATTTGACCTTCGACAATAAATTTTATGAATAATGTTTTTGTACTTTAAATCTTTAGCTTTCACAATGAAAAAATCTTCTTTGTGTCTTCGTTGAAAATGTTTGGAATATATTGATCTACCAGTGTATGAGAACAAATTTATTTCTAATTCTTTTTGATTTTTCCATTTCTCTGTTTGATATTATGTTCGAGCTGAAGATGAAAGATACAATGAAAATATATTAATTCGTGCTTCGAAATTTCTGCAGAAACAATGCATCAACGTAAACACTCTACTTCGATGTTTGATTGAACGTTTGGATTGTGTGTAGTTATTTTATTAGGGTATTGGTCATCTTTCTTGATCAACATTCAATAGCTCATATAAATATTCTCCCAAGCTGAATATTCATTAATGACCTGAAATAGTTATTTGTATACTAAGGCTGCAAACTGCTTTTTCGAGTTCCGAGAAAGAGATTATGGCCGAGGACGCTCCGGCCTAGGCAAGATAATCTCGAGGGCGCGAATGTATTTTGCGGCCATAGTATACACAATATTTTTCGTGCAACCGTGAAAACAATATTATTCCAATAGACATCATGTCGTTTTGAAAAGACAGCTTTCGAAAGAAAATATAGAAACGTAAACCAAGGCGTCAATTTCTATGGAAATTAAATATTTAGCAATTCAAACGTTCAGTTTTCCGACAGTTTCCCTGAGTAACGGCCATTAAAAATTTTGCCAGCCATCCAAAAATAGTAGTTTTCTTACGACCACGTAGGAAAGTAACACGTATCGCACTCTCTACTCCCATGGAAAGTGACCTTTATTCTCACTCGTGCGGAAAGTACTTTCCGCACGGCAGTCAATAAACCGTCAAACCCGTGAATCTTGTAAGATTTACAGATGTCATTAATAATTGGCTCTCCTGATTGATATTATTTACATAGAAACTGAAGTAAAAACTAATGAGTTATAAAAAATAAAGAAGAAAAAAGTGTTGACGCCGAAAATGTAACCCACAACCTTGCTTAATTTTTATGGTTCCATATGAATCAATTTGTCCTCCAGGGGCATCCAAAAAGTATTTATTGTCATTTTTCCAAATAAACGGTAATTATCGTTATTTCTTCAGTTCAATATGAAAGTAATTGTGAATTCATGTGCACTTTTTTTGAAATAATATTTAACATAGACTGTCACAAATAAAACGTAAGATTAGTCTGGAAACTCAATGTACACGATATGATATTTACGTATTGTTTAATAAAGTAGTTGGTTTTAGGAGAAATAGTGTACTTGTGCGAAAGTTATTCTTTACACTCGTGAGATTGGCGCACTCGGCTTACGCCCCGTGCTACAATATTTCCCACTCGTGTGAAAAATGTCACTTTCCGCACTACACCTTTCCCAATTGTTATTCAGAAAATATCTATTGTAATTCAGAAGAGTCAATTGTAATTCAGAAGATATCAATTGTAATTAAGAATTTGTTAATTGTAACTCAGAAAATATTAAATGTAATTCAGATTATATATTCAATGGAGACAATCAGACCGTTAGATAGCGACAGATTTTGGTGCCCCATTTTCGCATACAAGCCTCGAATAGGGTTGAAAAGGACATCGATTCTAAGTATAATAAAGGGAAATTTACGCGTGGCTCCTGGGGAGAACATATGGAAAAATCGATTTTCCGAAACACAAATGAAATGAGTTCGGCGCCCATTTTCCCACATGTTCACTAAAATACAATTACCGTGCTCTTGCTTGGGGCAGCCGCAGTGTATCAGTTATTTTTTCTACATATATGTCCATTATAATTGTGAATTTTCTGTATATTCTTTGTGTATAAATATCATTAATTTATATTATCAAATCGAATAGTAGCAAAAAATACCCAAATATTACATATTCAAACTTATTAAAGCTATAATATACATAAGTAGGAATGATAACCGAATGAAGATATCATTATTAACAAGTTAATGATAACACTGCATATAATATCAATATTTCTATAATATTTTGCAGCTTTTTCATGCATAAGTAATATGGTCATGTGTGACACCCAAACCATACGTTATATAGTCTAAGAATCACTTTTTCTCTGAAATATGCAGAAGGACTGGTGTGAGAAAATAGTAAATATCAATTTTTTTCCCTATTAGTGTTTTCGCAGTGTTCTCAGAATTGTTGTGCCAGTACTGAAAGCCTTTTGTGTTCTTGATCCAACGTATACGTCTGCATATCGTTCATTTTCTGAATTACAACTGATATCTTCTGAATTACATTCGATCAATCTGAAGTACAATTGATATTTTCTGAATTACAGTTGATTATTCTGAATTACAATTGATATCTTCCGAATTACATTTGACTAATCTGAATTACAATTGATATTTTCTGAATAACATCTTATATTATCTGAATTACAATTGGAAAAGGTGTAGTAATGTTATATACTATTACCTAATAAGTGCGGAAAGTGATACTTATCCGCACGTGTTAGGTTCACTATGTTTTGTACTAGCGTGTGGAAAAACTGAAAAGTTAACATAATAGTAGTTTGTACAACAAGAGTGGATATGGTCAAAATCCGTTCCAGTTGTACAGTTGATTTTCTCTTCGACCTGGTAAATATTTCAGAACTCTCTTTCGTGTATCATATTGACAATAAATTTCAGATATTAGAGTATTCTTTCGATATTTATGAAAAACTCGAAGGGAAGAAACTTCATTGAATTCAATAATGAACGAAACGAATTAAATTAGTAATAATGTCAAATTTAAAAGAAGGAGAAGAAGAAAGTAGGTTTTGGTAAGACTCGAACCCACGAGTATCATGTCCGAGGGTAACGCGCTAACCACAAGCCACTGGGACCCAATAATTTCGGTTGAAATTATTAGTGTAAAGAGTAAGTATAAGTCCTTCAATTCCACAAAAAAAAAACATCTATTGTGACATTCCAAACTGAACTCAAACTATAAAAAAATTTCAGATATTCAGATATTTATGCTTAAATGAAACAACTGTTTGTAGGACATTGTAGATGACGTTTCAACAAGGTTGTCCCTGGTAACCAAGTATTTTGTTCTCTGTTATTGGTGGTCATATCCATTCAGTTGACTAGAATCGTATAAAGAAATCATCATAATAACGGGTGGGATTAGAAAGAGAAATATTTATTATTAAATACATATCAACAAATTAGTAATTATTAATATTGATATTATTGATATTGAACATGCAATTTGTTGCATTCCGCAAAACACTTGCAGAGGTTAAAATAATTTCCAATGAAGTCAGATTTCGGTTTTCCACTGCTTTGTCAGCAACTTGTCTGAAAGAGGTCATAAAATTGGTTTTGACTAAGTAGTGTTTTGACTGACAGATTTATTTTTCTCTATTGCTACTATAATTCGAAGCGACAAATGAAAAATGTCAGATGCTCATTATTATTTACCATTTTGATTAGACTTTTACCAGGGCCATTAGAAAAAATTATTGAAACATACCTTTTTAATGAATATATTAGCAGACTTTTTAATAAATTTCTTCATTTTTCAGTCATTCTGAGAGGGGAGTATACTCCCCAACAACTCAACAGATCTTTTAGGCGAGTCTTTCAACACTAAAATAAGTGCGGAAAATTGAACTTTTGAGTACGCTAGTGAGTAAAATAAATATTCATATTCTGAATTCATCTAAATGATTTTTGAAACTTTCTCAGATTTCATATTTGTTGTTTCTACTCGTCCGATTCTGACTTTTGTGAACTCAAAGAATTCATTGGTTCATTTCATGAATCATAGAGAAATTGTCGATTCATTTACAGATACCCTTCAGTCAAAATTTCATCGCGTTTCCTGCCAAACGATTTTCAATTGAATAATTCATATACTAATACCCACTTTCCATCGATTTTTCTACCGGGAGATTCATATTTTGCTCACGACCATTCAATTCGACCACTCTCTTCCGATTTATATGGTCACTCGTCGCTCGTCTGTTAGAAGTGACTAACGAACAGATATTACTCGGTGAAAGCCTAATGCTCTTCGAAAAAATCCCGTTGTGCCTAATCACCTCGCAACTTTCGAACTCTTCCATCCTTGAACGAGTTCAGTGGGTCAAGGTCAGCTGTGCATTCGGATCATTGACTGACTTACATTCGGACGAAAATTCGACTGCAGCACATATACACGTCGGTATATTGTCAAATGATGATCGACTTGGCGCCAGATTGAGATATTGAAGATTTATCGTTGAAGGAGAAAGGAATGCGGCTGCGAGAGAAGAGGATGTGCGGAACCAACGTCTACATAGTTCAGAAAATGGAGCTAAAAAATGGTAAAACCTCGCAATTTTATCGTCCAGCACAGATTTGTACAAAAATTTGAAATTAGACTTATTACACCCTCTAGAACATTTTCTATATTGTGCCGTTGTAGGCTTTTTGTTTTTTCGGGGTGAATACTACCCCTAATTGTTAAAAATTATGAAGTTACATTGAAAACCTAAATATGGGAAAAAATAGTTAAATAATGATTGTCTCATGCTTTAGGATACAATTTCATTATTTATTTATTTATTTATTTATTCATCAAAGAAACATACAGGACTTAAACCTATTTACATGTTTCCGTAGCATTATTTCTAAGCAATATAGCAGATACTATTAATAACCAATTAACTAATTTCTAACAAAGGTAACAATATTCATATATACACATATATATACCCATATAAAAAAAAAATAGCCTCCAACTTTATCACCTTTATACCCATATATACATATACACATATGTACACGCACATATATACATACATATACATCGTATTACAAACTTATAACTTGAAAAAGAAAAAGAAAGAAAAAAAAATTAAAAAAAAAATAACAGATAACTAGGATGATATAAAAATAATAATGATAATATATAGAATATAAGTGGAATCACTAATCAATATAATCAAGTTTACTTAATGATTTATTCAGAATCAATCAGATTTAGAGTTCTTAAGTCATTGTAGTGACGGATATGTAATCACAAATTCAATGCGGGTAGGAACAGTTTATGTAGCTCATTTTTTAGTCGTGGTAATTTAACAGTAAATATATCCACAGTAGTGTTGTTTTGCAGAAACTTGTTGACACAGAGACACATTTTATCAATCAACAGGGGAATCCTGGGGATATAAAAAACTATGCTTTTCGGACGTAGTCTTGGCACGTACAGTTTCAGACAGGACAACAAAAACATACAATTGATTTTGTCGGACAATAGTTTGTAAATGAAAACTATTTTTTGGATGGACCGTCTATTTTCAAGTTTCAGTAAATTAAATTCTAGTCTTAGTGGGTCATAGGATGAGTGGTCCGGAGAATTACCATATTTTTTGTAGTGTAAATATGATATGAATTTATTTTGTACAGTTTCCAGGCGTTTTTTCAAATTTTTTTTGCCGAGGTCCCAGACTATCAATGCAAATTCGAGACGACTTCAACCTACCCTTGTTATAAACTACCCTTGAAAACATTGAAATTTTTATAATATGTCTTCGAACTTTAGAATACACTGGTGAGAAATCAACGAAATATACACTCACACACGCGAGCAGATTTCTCTTCTTGTCTGTCTTCCAACATGAATGGAAAAAGTGGAACGTATAATGGCCGAATATACCGGTTATGTAGATTACTACGCTCCGAAGCGGGTAATTCAAATTTTTCAAAAAAAATGATCGTTTTTTGTAAGCATAGCTCCTTCATTTTGGCTGATGGAAATTTTTTTCAGGAACAATTTTGTAGAGCTTTTCAAGAGCTATAAGACTATGTGAATAAAATAACTCAAAATCCCTCCATTTATAAATGGGGAGAGTTTAAAGCGCTTGACTAAGGTGATGTTTGATCGTAAATGTAGGTGTTAAACGGCTATATCTCGCCGAATATTCACTTTACAAAAAATCTACACACAAAGAAATTTTTTTCATTAAAAAAGCTACAATTTAGTGCTGTATCGCTTTTTTCGCATCTTCAGTATTTTGAGAGATATTTATAAGAAAAGGGTTAAAAACACGAAATTGAAAAAAATCGTTTTCTGTTTAAACTCCAATTTTTCTAAAATTAGGCATCTTAAATTGGTTTAACTTCGTGGGTGTATAAATGGAACATATATAAAGAGAATCACAGAAGGGTGGCGATCAATTTTAGTTAGGGGGTACTTTGGAGGTTGTTTTCACAGATTTTTTTCGTAGAAAAAGGCTGGTCAATTTTTATGCTAGGAAGACATTTTTTTGTTCGAGAGCTCTAATTGAATACTTTGAAAAAGATTCTATGAGCTTTCTTCAAAAAATTCAAATTTTTCTCGTTATTTCGCTTTGAATCTTCCAATTTATACATTTGACGAAAAAAGCTAAGCATTAATTTGCTGTATCTCAGTTCGTATGTGTCGTAGAAGAATTATAAAGGAAGCATTGTTTTCGTTTTTTTGAAAGCTACAATTTGCCTCTCCACACTTTTTTTGATAAAATGCATAGTTTTAGAGTTATTTGCAAAAAACCATTTTAAATAGTCATTTTTTCGTCAAAAAACTGTTACTTTCAACTTCGAATAACTCAAAAAATATTACTTGTACGAAAAAACGTATAGAACATTTTTTTCTTAGAATTACTTTTTCCGTCGATTCCTACAGTTGAAATGTAATAAAAAATTTCCACCCCCGTGATGGGGTGGCAACCACCCCCAAGGCTCTAGCGTACAGCGTCATGATATAGAAAGTGATCCTTGAGCCATTCCCTACATTCTGTGAAAATTTCAGGTAAATCCATGCTGGACGAAAAAATTGCGAGCCAAAATGCTCCATTTCCTGAACTAACATATTCACTAATTTGAGTACGATGACCGGTGGGAAGAATGCAATGATTTTGTTTTTAGAGAAAATACTTGCTATAGAAAGTTGGTGCCCGCCCCTTGATGGAAATAGTTGTAATTAGATCTGTTTGTGTATACAGAAGGGACCAAGAAACTTTCTTTTTCTAGAAACATGATTAATTTTCTGGACAAAATGAAGTTTAAGGAAACATTTTTTTTGTCACCTCCAAATCGAAATCAAAGCAATATTATAGCAATCATTAGAAGGAAAAGTTCTGTCGTGAACAACTATTTTTCTGTCTATAGTAGATTCACATAGAAGTATATTTTTCTTATTCTATTTATAATATACCAAGCATACGTGCTCAACTTGGTCTAAACAGATAGAAAATCCACAGGATATATCCACACAACAATGGAAAATATAGACAGAGCTCAATGTGACATTTCAATCTACAGCCCGGTTTCACCAACGTAAGTTTAATCGTGCTTTTCTTAAGATTCAGTTCTTTCTAAACGCTACATTGCTCTCGATAGACGTTTCTTTGCGTTTCGCCGTTGTGATAGCTCGATTATCTCCCTGCGATTGAAAAAGCCAGTTTGTGAGAAACGAACCATCTGGCAACATTGTGTACACGTGAAGTCGAGACCACAGAACTCATGTTCTCATATGAGTTCTGTGTTCTCTGATCCAAACGGCCAATATTCTCACAACAACAGGCAAATTCTATTTCACGAATTTCATAGAAATTGTCGAGTTTGTCTTCCGCTATTTATGGAAAAGCAACATGCAAGGGACGAAGCCTAAAAATAGCAGCACTGACCGATGAACAATTTTTTTGCATCACAAGTTTGCTGATCCCACTAATGTCTGCTATATTTTTTTGGTACCATAATATCATAAAACGTATTACAGGTGGTTAATAGGTGACACAGAATTAAGTATTTCAAACAACACAAACATGGTCAATAAAAACTTATACAGCTCATCAGCAAACTCAGTGTAAAATTCGTGTTTTCATCTTCTATTATTCAAACTTTAAATGGAGGATAGAAAAACATTGAAAGCGCGCCAGTTGCACAATGGAAACCACTAAATCATTAAAAAAAATATACGAAAGTTTCTGGGAAGCAGATGCTGCCATATTGATTTATTTGATGGAAGCAGATGCTGCCATATTGATTTATTTAATGGAAGCAGATGCTACGCTATTGTCTTGAAGTTCAGGTTGAATTGATAGGCAAACGATAATTTCAAAAAATAATCTTTTTCTGAGGACATGAGATAAACCTTATAATATAATTGCCAAAAAATACCAAAGACAATATTACAATTTTGAAATCACGTGATATTTTTCATTGACAGATGTTACCGAATACGATTGAAAGAGCTGTTATCTAGATTAGTTGCTGGTTTGTTCGTATAATGGGGGATAATCATGGAATCCTGATCAGTCAACATAATGTAGCTAACTGGTCTGGTGAGACGGAATCGTAGTTTTATCGCGTTCAAATATTCCACTTAGCAAGATAAGATAGCAGATAAGATAGCAGATAGCAAGTAGCAAGTAGGCTACGTTATGGCATATGCCTTTGAGGAGGGTCCTCTGGTGCAAATGATATATTTCTTGCGCAAAAGAGAATCTTCAGAGTAACGTTCGGCTTACCATATCGAGCAAGCTGTGTTGATGTATTTAAAACTCACAAGATATTGACGGTGCCATCGCTTTTCATCTTTGAACTGTGTGTATATGTTTTCACTCACTATAACAGCTTTTCGACCAGATCTAGTATTCATGCATATGACACCAGAATAAAAAATCAGCTTTTCTAGAGTTCAAATATCTAAAAATTGACCAAATTCACTAGGTCCTTTGTTATATAATGAACTACCTGATTATGTAAAGAATAGTCCAACATTGTCAAATTTCAAAAATAACAATTTCTAATTGAAATATGTTTTTACAAAGTTGATCAGGCACTGTGATTGTATTTGTAAAGTTTCTGTGTTTATTTCATTTTGTACATGTTGTTTTTTGAACTACTTACTACATAATTGAATGTTATGTCATACAGTTTATAAACACCTTAGATTAGTTGGTTGAATGACTACTCCTATACAATGTTTGTATTGTCCTTCAGGAGAATAAAGTATTCTTATTATTATTATTATTATCCAGATTGAAGTCATTGGTGAAACCGGGCCTAACTCAGACAAGCTCATCATGATTATAAAAGAAGCTTGATTTCTATCAACATAGTAATAATGAGTGAATGTGTCCTCGAAATATTAAAATGTTAAGAGAGGGTAAGTTCAAAATCGGATTTATAGAAAATATTTGGTGTAAGTTATTAATTCATTCAGGGGCGGACGTGCTTACCACTACCCTTATTCTATAGAGATATAGTTAGTCAACCATATGGAAATATCATTCGTAGAAATGGATACTAAGGGTAGGTGGCACTAGTGATTTCGTGTCCAAGTCATGTCTTTTCTTCCGTTTTTTTCCACTGACGTCGTTGCCTGAATCACACATTTTCTTGATTACTTATACATAATACCAGTAAATGGCAATCAATTCAGAAACAGAAGTGGAATTTTTTGTCAATGCCGTTGATCATTCATGTTTTGAAGATTATTTTAATGCCTAAACTTTCATTTTCTTCATAAATTTCTATGGACAACTCTGTTATGAAGATTCGTTATCTTTCTTTCAAAATTTCAGTAATTATTTTTCCCTTCAGAGGGAGAAACTTTGTCGCGTATTGTCAAGTTAAGGAAATAATGACATTATAGTGTAGATGGCGTGACAAAAAGGCTTCAAATCCTTCTTCCACAGGAATTATAGTATATAATAGAATAGAATAGAATAGAATAGAATAGAATAGAATAGAATAGAATAGAATAGAATAGAATAGAATAGAATAGAATAGAATAGAATAGAATAGAATAGAATAGAATAGAATAGAATAGAATAGAATAGAATAGAATAGAATAGAATAGAATAGAATAGAATAGAATAGAATAGAATAGAATAGAATAGAATAGAATAGAATAGAATAGAATAGAATAGAATAGAATAGAATAGAATAGAATAGAATAGAATAGAATAGAATAGAATAGAATAGAATAGAATAGAATAGAATAGAATAGAATAGAATAGAATAGAATAGAATAGAATAGAATAGAATAGAATAGAATAGAATAGAATAGAATAGAATAGAATAGAATAGAATAGTGTTTATTCTGCCACTACGAAAGAAAAAAAATATTTTCCAGGTACATTGCTCGTAGAGCTGAACAATTAGCAAGCTAAACCCAAGATTACTCACTGATGTTTACACTTGTTAGTGAGAAGGTACACGTGGATTATAAATAAACATATGAATATATAAATATAAATAAATACCAAATTCAACAACAACAATAACACTAGATGAGATCATGGAATTTGACATAATAATAAACATCATAATAAACATTGAACAAAACATATATTATTGGGTTTACAGGATGCATAGGTCTGACACAGGTGAACAAAATGAAGATACTTGTGGGTATTTCAATTGAATAAATTATCAATCAAATTCCGTGAATTATTTTTCATGTATTTTTAAAATTCTTTCCTGAATGAATTTCCATTTCTTTCCTGAATTGACTAACTATATCTCTATGAACAATGCCACTACACTAACGAGAACTATAAACTACACCATATAAATCTCTTATTTAAGCCTTATACTCATTATACCATCGGATTGAAATTGATCTATATAGCAAAACTGAAAATACATGAGTAAACAAACACGGGACATGTCCTTTGAGGTCCTCCAATGTGCGCCATATTTGGTGGCGTTTTTCATGAGTTCATTTTTTCTCATTTGTTATGATCATAATTTACTGTAATGATCTGGAAATATGATACCGTCGAGAAATGCATGAAAGATATTTAGAGCCGATTGCACAGACGTTTCTTATGAGACCATTAATGAAAAGACTCTTTAAGATAGGTTGGCGTTTAATAATGGGTGTTTGATAATCTCGCAAACTCTGGTGCCATCGCTGTAGTGCGTTTAATGACCTTTAATGGCCAATTAGCTCAATGCTTACATCAGAAAAAATCAATGCAATCGGCTGTTAGAATTGCGAGAAGAATTACATTATTAGTTTCAAAGCTTTTTGTTTTGCATATAGTGGATTTTCCACAACTGGTAAAACATGCTTGATGATGATGTTTTCAGGAAACAAATTCTGGCGTTCGTCTATCTTATCATAGTAATGTAGCCACTATCCGGCTTACTGTCGACATCCTTGTGAAGCAACGTGGCACAAATTCAACGCTTTTTGTGTGTCACCATTCTCCTCCGAATCGAATTTTGGAGATCGTTTTCAAATATCAAAAATTATATTACATCTAGCATACAAAATGGGATAACTTTATGCAAAGTAAATAGCGTAAATTCATGAATGAAAACTTGATTTTTCTCGCAATACAATAAATTTTTGCATACAATAAATTAAGTCATGCAAAAAAGGTGGGTACTTACGAATCAAATTCAGTTTCGTTGAAATGAAAGACAATTTCATTAAAATATTTATTTTTCACATATAACTGAAATAAAATCTGCGAATTAAACATCAACGAAAAGTAATATCAAATTTTTCATTTTGATAATGTGAAAGTTTCTGATTTCTTCTCCGATTGGTTGGGTAGCACAACCAAATGAAACATTAACCTTGGAAAAAAGAGAAATGTGTAAATCATTTTTAATTTCAAGTCTCAAGTTCTTCGAATACAATATCCATACACTTTGAATATCATCAAAGCAACAAAAAAAGAAGGGTATATTTAAAGTACTGAATGATAACAAAAAACTACATTCAATAACAATTTCATCAACCTGCAAAATGGATTACAGATTGGGTAATGAAATAACTGAATATATTCACGTTGCGTTCGATCACTCAAGAACAGGAAATCACTGAATTTAAATTATTTTTCAATGGAAGTTCATCCGAATAGCTCATTTGTAATTTAACATATTTGATATTTAGAGCTTATAATTTATTTTGAATGATTCTCACGCCGAAATCCCTTTTGATCCCACGGCTTTCCTTTCGTAGGACCAAAAATAGAATTTCATTGTTTCATCTTTCGATTTTCAGTTTTGTTATCTCCTTCTGCCACTCGCCATTTATTGCCATAAACGTTCTATATACGATTTGATGATGAATTCAATAACTGAAGAATGTTTTCCCAATTACCAAATGTTCTTCAACTAAATACAAGCTACCTAACCTATGGAATATAAATGCTTAACATTAGTGCCTTTTTCTACTGCAAATACTCAATAACTTAAAACTATGTTCGATATTGTCGACCAAAGGAAAATCCCGACACCAATATTGTATCAGTTCAACTTAACCTATGAGTTCAGAGTTATTGTTTTGTCTCAAGCTGTTTGGTTAACTTCGATGGCGTGCTCTTATTTGAGAGGTATACTACAAATCTATCATTTCCCTTCCTGTAGTGTACAATTCACTCATATTTTTACATATTTACAATATATATTATGTATGTATTGATGACGAGACAGTGTTTGGCACATCTAGACATTAACTTCTACGTGTATATACTATATTAAATCTCAACTATGGTTTACTAGGAAAATATTCTTGAATCATTGCATCATTCTTAAGTAGGAGAACATTCAGGCAATGATGACCTCCACTGATTTTTTCAAGGCTCACCAAACCACTACATATAATGAACCTTTTTAATTATATTAAATTAATTTGATAATTTCTGGCCACTTTCATCTATTACAATGAATGTTTTCAGTTATTAATCGTCCACCAATCCAGAAAATAAATCATATATGATTTCATAAATCAATATCTTGATGTGAAATTTTTATAGTTAAGTTTTAAGTAGTCTCAATTAACAATTTTGCGATACGAAATACTTCTCAGTTACTCTACTACTTTACGTATTGAAATTTCTAAATTTAATGATTATATTTTCATTATTACTTCTGGTAATAAGTATTTTATATACCCTATCAGAATTTTCGTTAGCTCTTGATTCAGAAATGAATAACTACTAAACAATCTTCATTATCTCTCTACCTTCATTTGATTTGACGAATTTGAGTCTTATAAGAAAAAGTAAATGGATATTATACACTGAATAGAATTTTTATCACTTAAAGAAGAAATTGAAAATATGAGGAGTTAAAAAAATAGAATACATTTGAAAAGTTAGGATTTTTCAAAATGTATACATGAAAATAATTCAAATATGGGGTTGTACAATTCTAATAATTTGTGAACAAATGCAAAATTAATCACTATTTCATAAAATATTATTTATTAGAAGGTTTGAAGGTATTTATATTTCCCCATTATAAATTCCCCATGTCATTTTGAGTTCCACCTGTGATTAAGAATTGCAGCTAGTTCCATGATTATTCGTATAAACTGATTGCACCTTGGAAGGCCTTCAAGTCAGAAGAAAACACATGAATAGGAAAAGATGTTGTGTTTTTTTTGAGAAAGTAATAGATAGGAAGAAGAAGGGAGCTATTGTATAGTGAAACGCGTGTAAGGGTTATGCAATCTGTCTGGATATCACACGATAAAGTTATGTTACACTCTTTCTATTACGAATTGTTATTGAGGTACACCAATTGAAACTTGAAATGCTTACATTCATTTTGTCGCAGTAAAACTATTATAGCAATAATTTCTGAAATCTGAAATCTCACTGAAAAAACGTTATTAAAAATTTTCGACATTATAAGAGGAAATATTTTTGTGTGATTTGAAAATGAAAACGTTCTAAATTCTCATACCGAAACAACAGTAATCAATTCCTACCACAATTATACACAGTGCTTTTCTGTAATGTCCCCACTTTCATTTATTAAACGGGTAAACCCAAAAAAATGAAACTTGGGATAATGAAATTGATGCATGAGTACTATATTTTTGGAGCAAAATTGAATGATGAAAATTACCAAATGGCGAATGGGTGCCATCCGAAAAAAAAAAAATAATGGGAAGGGGGGTCTTATTACAGATCATTTCGAAGCTCCTGGCGAATACTTCAGAACACTAGATCCCTAGAATATAAAGTAGACATCTTCACCCACTCCAAAACGGACGGAACATTCAATGATTGCCTGAAAACATCTACTTTTAACTTCATACTTTGAGGAAATGAACTGAGTTCAGGTCAGAAGATGCTCGAAATGGTTGCCTTGAACTTCTTGATATTTCACGCAAAACTTTCTCGAGCACAGTGACGTCGATATCTCTACATATATTTATTATTCACTGCTGTAATTCCAATATTGAAGCAGTATTCAGGTAATTATCAAATGTTCTGCCATTTTGTAGTAGGTGAAGACATTGACCTTATATTCTAGGGTTGTGAAGTATTCATCAGGAGCTTCAAAATGATGTATCACAAGAACCCCCTTTCCATTTATTTTTTTTCCCAGACAATAAAAGAATGCACTGTATAAATCTTTGAACTCATCAGCTACTTCAGCACTTGAACGCCTTACCCGGATCTATACACGATTATTGCTATTGAATGGTGTGAGAATTCAGAAAGTTGAATGAATTTGGAAGAAAAAACGCGCATTGGTTTTATCGGAAACGTGTATTGCTCTAAACTAGTTCGCTCTATTTCCTGATTCTGTTGCCGCAATGGGGCACCAGCTCCGCATCTTCGCAGGTCAACGTTGTTTCGTCCAACAATTTTCCTTCTCCGCAACTGATGAGTCGCGGGTATCCGTTGACACAGGTGATGAGACGATGACAATCTCCGGGTACGACGAAACGGGGGAACGGCCAGAATCTCGCGGCGGGGCTGTTGTTTGGCAGCTTGGTGGGACATTTGAAACCTACCACAGCTGTGAACAAAGAACGGTATTTCAAAACCTGCTCATGAATGCACCAAAAGATGAAAAAAAATTTCTTCTCCCTCTATCGAAAGTATACATTTCCTGGCCTCATTGTAGCGAGCAAAGTCGTCTTTTTCCCTAGGGAGGAAAAGTTGAAGTGACGTTTGATACGTCATCAATAAAATAACTTATATACGGCATTGACGACCTAAGTATGCCATCATGAGGTTGAATGAGATCAGATCACTTCGACTGCAATTAAAACCCAATTGAACTAAAGGTGATAAACATGCATATCTTACCCAATTTCCTGTGGGATTCTAAAAACAGGTTAACGAAACAACAACACGAGTTTCTGTATACAATAGCTCCCTCAAAAAAGATGAATGAACCACTATGAACAGACAATATCAGACTATGATACATAAAACGTCAGTTCTAGTCTGGTTCCTGTGACATAAGATGTTCTTTTATCTTGCTTATATAGCAAAACATGTGCGTTTTGAAACCGTTATCAGCAAGCATCTTACAGGACACTATAGTAATTTGAGTTACATTGCCCTGTCAACCAACGAGGTAGCGAACACACGTATTTTATTTTGATGAGTTTCATTATGTTAATCACTTTCAACTTTCAACAATGACTGTTGATATAATAAGATATTAGATAATATCAAGACATCTCCTTCAGTCATCCGGCAGTTTTATGTTTACTTATACTTTACTTTATAGTTTCAACAATTATAGAGAAAGTTTGAATGGAATAATCGTCATAGAGTGGAATAAAAATGTGAACAATCGATATACTTCTACAGATGGAAAAGTACACAATATGATTCAGCTTTTGGCGATTTGTTTCGATACTTATAGTGATAGTTCATTGCCTACGGTTGATAGATAATGACTTTTTCATTTCTTCAATTTTTATGATGCTTTTGTAACCATTTTCATGACATAATAATGAGTATAGACTTGAGTAAAAATCTTCGAAGACATTTTTTCAATTTAAATAATAAATTCCAAAATCGACAGTTTCACAAGTTTTGACTTCTGAGGGTTGACATTAGTAGAGGGCGTCAACTATTTAACGGAAAAACCCTTTTCGAACCAATTAGAGGGTGGTGACTATTTTCTGGGCTTACTAAAATGCGAATTTTATATCTTTTCATTGTCAGCCTATTCGTCTAATATTTTGAGAAGCATTCGTGCAGTGCTATAGTTTTTTCGAAACGCCTTTTATTCGATTTTGAGTAACATTGAATTCAATAACAACAGCAGTGTACAATGATGGCAATATTATCTTTATTCGCCAACATGATATTGAATGCAATAAACTTTGACGATATTCTATCGATGGTTTTTGAAGATGCCGAATTTCCTCTCCTTGAATATTATAATTGAATGTACATCAAATTGGTTTAGAGAGAAGTAGAATGTTTACTGGTGAGATCATGCTGAGTGTCTTCATCATTTGTTTGATTTCCTTGAGTATCATAACTGGGAATAGTTATTTTCAAGATAACTTTGAAATATCCAGAAGAACAAATCTCCTCTTTCTGAAATATGTTGATTTCCCTATCAACACCTTCCTTCCACTATTTTTAGTTCCACACTCCGGATAATCATGTATGCAACGATTATTTTGGAAATCTTTCAAAATCAGATTCTTCTATCACACATAAGATGTTAAAGGCTGGTTCAAATAAGCCGAATCATTATAAACTCAATTTATACATATAAATCATCAGGATTGAATAAGGGCATTTGAACAAGTACTTAACTTGGAAATTCTCATGTTTTATTTTTCGCTCAGGAAGAATTAAGTTATTTATAAGTTAAGCTGGCTTTCTTGAATAGTTCTTCGGATGCCCATAATTATTTTGACTATTTCTCTCAGTTGCTGATATGGTCTCTTTTAAACAGTATAAGTGAGCCGATTGAATTCATGATTTCAATAATTATATTGAAAAATGTTAAAAGTGCATGATCAACTGGTGTGAGATATAAACAGTGACTCTATTGAAATTGGCAACATACAGAATATTTCTTCAATGATGAACAAAGTGGAAATATGTCTTTGCAAGTCAAAAAACTCATAATTTGAAGGGATATTATCGTGATAAAATTTGTTGGGGTATTATAAAATTGATAATTGAACAATTGCTTTTCAGGATCGATGTACCTGATTTTCAGATGCTCAATTTGGAGAAAGATGAATTCGACTGTTTGACAGAATCGAACATGTCTGGAGCGGATTTAATTTGCCCTTATTACCCGAAGAAAAACTAAGGGAAGAGTCAAATTGAAATTATATTTCATATTGTCTCTCAAAAAGGTTGAGAACAAGAAAATTCAGAATAATTTGTTATTTTTTCCTCGGTTGCATATTGTTTTTGGATATTAGTTTTTTTCTACTCATTCAATAACAAGTACATACCAAATGAGTCATTGAGATGAAACCCACGGACAAAAATTGTCCATTGTGGAGTGATAATTTTCACTTGAATGTTATCATTACCCAATATTTCTTCACTACCTAATATTGTTATTTATTTCCATCGAAAACATACTTTCTAAGAAAGATATAGAATGTGTGGGATTTTGGGGATGGAACACCATGAGTTGCCAAGAATCAGGCATTCTGTCAGGTCCTGAAAAATCTAGAATGTCGAAGGAAGGGAAAAAATAATGAATCGAATTTCATTCCCACAATTATTCAATATCTACCGGAGCATTAGGCAGCACACAAATCTGGTCTATAGCCTTTTGTTGCTGAGATATAATAACACTCACAGCGCCGAGTTATGTTATAACACTGAGGCCCGATTTCACCTACGACTTTTATCTGGATTATGGTGCTAACGGGAATATTCGGACGCATTATGCATCCACAAATTCGAGTCAGCAAGATAATCCAGATGAAAGTCGTGGGCGAAAACGGGCCTTAAGATATATTTGGAGAAGTATAAAAATTTTTACACTTTACATTGTACCTTCTGGGTGGCATTTTTCGATCAGTAGGTGTGGCCAAGGGCAACCGTGGAGGCGCCCATCGTAGACCAATCCTGGTTCAGATGAGTGGGAATTGGCTGTCCATATTCACATGGGATGTAGGGATAGAGCATTCGGTTCCGTCTGGATACAAAACGAATTGGTAGTCACATCCGGGGCTGCTGATTGGAGTCACTAAGGTAATATTTCGATAGGTTAGTACATAAAAAATGTATCAGGCTGAATAAATCAATAGACCTGAATTGAATAATGAAATCATCTGAAGATGAAGAAAAAGTGAGTGGGCACACAATTAGCTTTTCATGCTAGAGTAATTGCATCAATGGCAACACTTCGTTTATTAATTGAAACGACAATTGAGAATTGAGTATAGTTGAAGTTATTCTAATCTTTATTATTTGTTCATTACATTAAATAGCTGGAATTCAATAAATGATTCTGTTTGTAGAAGCAATCTATTATTTACATAACACTGTTTTCCGCTCAAATTTTTTATGAGGTTAACCTAATTCTTTTCAAACTCGAACTAGGAAGACACGCTACGAAGTTTAGTATCCTTAGTATAAATCAGTTCTTTAGTAAACTTTATATTTTCACCAATATAGCATACAAATAAAACGCTTATAGTACAAACATTTAAATGTGTATATGCTGAAACAAACAAAACATTCAATTTAGCAATCTTCACAGTTGCCCAGATATGTTAGGCTTTCCTTATCTGGTGAATACTATACTTTTCCTGTGCAGGAAAATTTTATAGGAAAAATTTATTGCACGAGAATCTTACTTCTAGTGACAAGGATGCCACATGAGACAGTAACTGCCACGGCATTTTCATTTTACTAGTCGATAAAGCAATATCACTATTATAAATAATATGATAGTATTATTTCATCTAGCGGTGAGCTGTATTTTTTCAACGCTGTTGAATATTATGTCTATTCTTGTTCTTGAAACACTAGTGAGTTCGACGTTAATGCAGACGAGTAACGCTAACATAGTTTCAATACGCTGAGCAATTTAAATTATAGGTAATTCATTTGAAACCATAATCTAGTTCAGTTAAACAATAAAAATTATCTTCTACTCGTGACATAACTTGCTCATGCGCTTTTAAAGCTGGTACTTTTAATTCAGCAATCATTGAAATAATCAGAGCATACGGATTCATTACACTAAGTTGTTCTTATATCACTTACAGTCAGCTTTCCTGTGTCCACAATCTACTGCCCAGTTGTAATTGCAATGATTGTGGACATTTCCTTTACCGTCAAACAGAAGACCGTTTTCACAAGTTTCTACGGTGAGAGTTCCATTGGTGCAAAGGAAAAACAATTGCAGATCTGGGTGAGCGTATGCCTGAGCACCGTGTTGTTCTGGGCAAAAGGGGCATTCTGGACTAAAACACCGGCGTTGGCTGAAAAATAAAAATCTTTGCATTCGAGGGGTTGAGGAATAGAATATCATTCGACCTCTGATGACTGAAGGTCAAGCGCAGAAAATAATATTCAGAGAGAAATCATTCAGCTTAAAGCAACATATTATTCATTTATCGATTCCGAAGTCATTTATTTCTGAAAAATAATTTCATTGTTGATTTAACGTAAATAAATAATAAACATGAATTAATTTTTTTGGTGAAACTGTTCCATAAATTCTTAGTCTCTCTGATTGATTTGTTTTGAATCCCTTTCAGTCTTTGCAATCAATATTATAACTTTTCAAAAATTCTTTTTTCTGTCCTGAAGACATTTTCTCATCTGAGAAGAGAAATCCAATCAAATATTTAACTGATTCAATCAAATATGTATCTTCAATTGAAAATTAATCGTACGCAATCTCCACCCCATCTTGAGTTTAGGAAACCATAAGTATTTGATTCGGTCTAAGAGCGGCTACAATTTTGACTACGACGAAAGTCGTCGTTTGCAATTTGCAATATCTGCGATAAACTTGGTTATGTTCATGAGCTATTTACGGTAGTGGAATTTCAGTACTTAGTGAAATGTGTCGTTTATGTTATTCCTATGCTGACAAAGTGAAAAGTGGATGACTATTAATAAATAGGTAACTGTTCATTCATTATAATTTATATTTTATCATTGTATATAAGCCAGTTCAATAGAATAGATTCGGTAAAAATTTTAGTTTTGACAGTTCAAAGGTAAACAACGTTTCATCAAGGACCGTGCAGTTTTATCAGTAAAAAACTGAATGATTGGCTGGAATTACTCGCTACTATCGCTTGAAATGCCAAAAACACACATTTTGACAAGTGAAAAAAATAATGACTATAATTCGTTCTAGGATACCCCTGCAGAAAACAAATACTTGAGCTACCAAGTTAATGCGGAACAAAATACGAATTTCATTGGTGATCTTTCATCTATTAAAACTTATGACGTGACTTTATGTATAGTTACTATTGTGATGAAACGGTTTGATGTCGTTATCTGGATTGAAACTATCAGTTACCCTCAAAACCGAGATCAAAGTCGTTGGTGAAACTGAATAATGTTCACGATTACGTACTTACTTATACCATATATTCAGTTTTCCATAATATTTTTAATATCGGAGAAATTCAGCAGAGTTGCACAATGATTTCTCATTAAGCGCACTCAACAGGAGAAATTTCGTACGGTTTTCTACTTCATCATCATTGAACAATCGATATTTAACGAAAGATTTATTTTACTACCGTTTTCAAAACAAATTTCTTCATGGTCCGTCAGGAGGTGAAAGTAAGTTCTCAAATAGAATATTCCTTTTCAATGTTAAACATGTTATATCACTGTACACTCTACCGTTTTCAACAATTCTCCTTTGGCTTTGTATGAAACCGATTATAATGTAATAACCGGTTATTAGCCCAATTGCAAATGAAATGCATAAACGGTTCGAGTACAGTGGTGGAGGGTGACCTGATATGATATTCAATTTGTTTGGTTTGTTGTAACAACTGAACTCGGTTTGAACGTTCTCTAGAATCAAGCATAATGATTATTTATATTTCAAGGGCCGAGTAAGCCCATTTATTTCCGAGGTACAAAGGTAATTTTATATCTGATCTATTTAAAAAATTATTTACTTCTAATTTCCAGAAAACATTCCAAAATTGTACATTCATTATTTGTAATGACGTAGATTTTGGTACGATATAAAAGCCATTAAACACATGTTCACTTGTTGCTCCTTCCTTTTCAAAAGTTTTTAACAAATATCTCTATACATAATAAACATTGACAGTTTTTGAGATATTTTATTATAAAATTGAAGAATTGCTCTTCATGTGTGATACATTGTTGCTGACTCTTTTTTTTCACATCCTCGAGTTATTGTCTTGATAAAGGAAATAAACATTTCCGAAAGCTCGACCAAATGGCAAAGAGTTTTCTTTAACCTCTGCCCAATATCACATATTGACTGCATCCTCAAGAAAACCTAGGAACACGTGCTCTGCTAAGAGGTTATCAGTGAAAGGAACGCAAATAGAGAGAGAGAAAAACATTTTCGCTATTAACAACTGACTGATTCATCAACAGTAGTGCCAACCCCATGGTCGAACATTCTCAAAGTATGTAATATGATGGAAACCGTCGTGATTCTGGTTGTAGTGTTGATTTGTAATTGACGCTTTTGGAGGTTTCCACTATATTTTCGGCAGGGGACATTATGTTTAGATTTTTCAAATTTGATGTCAAGTTAATTGTCACATTGTTACTTTGACATTTTGATTTAATGTGTAACGATGTTTTTATTGATTTCGGCTGCTTATGAACATAACGTAAAAATATTCTCCTAAAAATTGTTTCATCGTGTTTTAGTGTTGGATTTGCATTAATGTTGTTAGTTTTGTCTGAGACTTTCGCAAAATTTGGCCTTTTTGTAATTTGTTTGAATAGGCTAGGTCTACAAATGAAATGTTCACCTTCATTCTATACCCAAGCTAACCAAAATTCACCTATTGGAAATCAATATTCTGAATGAACCTCCGAGCGTGAGGGTTTGTTCATCAGGCGATATAAGGAAAACTATTTGGACTTTCTCAGTAATGAATGGTAGACCACAATTCTTATTAAAATATAGCATGTTTTCCATTTGAACATTTGTTGGACACTTTTCGAAAAATCCCATTTTTCACCCCACTGTTTTCAACAGCTGTTTCAATATTCGAGACAAACAACAGTACTTATCAGTTTTTCTGAATCATCATATTGTCAAATGATTCAGACGATGGAATTTCGATTTACAACAGGAAATGTTGTCAAAGAGACACGAACACACAAAACTCATGATTTATCTCCACGCCACTGAAGCCAAATTATATTGCAAAGTATTTCCAGTCCAGTTACATTCACCGTGAAGGTGCAGTATAATTTATTGGCATACAAAATTCGCCCAGCAATTTATTTAGTTCACTCGACTTTATCATTACTCACGTTTGTCTAGAAGTATATTTCAGAGTCTCATTCTTCGTATTTGGTAGTATTATTCCAGAATATTTCGGACGATGAATTTCTGCTATCTGAATGTGTTTCTTAACTATGAGCTACAATATAATATTAAGTCTGTTTTATTTCTGACTTACCCTTGAAAGAAAAGAATTGATATAATTTTGTATAGACAAAATAGTTGAGGCTTTCGCGGCCGAGGTTTTCAGTATCACTACTTTTATTCGGGTTTGAAGGCCGTCGTTTTTTGGAATTTCTTCCTGACGTTTCGCTGGCTCGAGTGGCTAGCTTCTTCAGAGGTACATTCATCTTGGAATTCACTACGATGTTCAAACCCGAATAAAAGTAGTGATACTTTGTATAGACATTTTCTGGAAAAAACATGAGTTTGCCGTAGGGATTTTTCCACCATAAAAACATTTTTGAGTTCTTGTAGTTTCATGATGAATGAGAATAAAACATAAAATAATTGAAAAAATATCCACTTCTGAACAATATTTTTATGGAGTTCATTTAGTAAGTAAAAACAATGAATTTTGACCGATTCAAAAAATATACCAAAAACTACCTCACCCTACATAGTTTTTACTCTATAGAGGAGTTCATGTCATGTACCCATGAAATGAATATCAACGAGAAACACTTATTGATTCGTTTTTAACTTGAATATTGTTCTAATAGTCGATTTCATTCCTTCTTCGATCATACCATTTGATACTGTGAGCTGCTCATCATTTCAATATAGTGTCAGGGATACCAGTGTATGATGTTTTTATTCATAATATTGTTTTAGCTGACTGTTCACAATGTTTTATAATTGAACTAGCTGATCATAATTTAGATTGGTGAACTCTTGTTATTTTCCATTTCATGAACTGACTTGCTACAAATGTTATCGAACATAAAGAGGTTAATAAACAAGTTACAAGTTACAAGTTATTCAAACACAAAACTGAACATCCTTTGACGCGGGGCACGATTTAATCAAATTGGCATTTGAGGAACTGAAGAAGGATAGAAACTACCTATGAGAGTCTGGAGAAAAACATTTTGATGCAATATTTGACATGGATAATGATGAAACTTTTCCTAGAGATCAATTACCCTAACAACAAACTGATATTTTTGCACTTGACGCGCGTTTCGCTAACAAGGTCAGCATCTTCAAGAGAAGAAAATTGATTGAGTATCATCTCAGGAAAAGTTTCAACTTTCACACCAAAGGTTCCAATGTCATCGTTTATGGATAATGATGATAATGTGTGATTTGCAGTAACTTTTGGTATAATCAATTATGAAAAGGATGTTCTGAGATTTGTCCTTAATAATCCGTGCATATTCTGATACGAACCTACTTGGATAACTCGATAATGAAAACGAAAACTAATCAGCAAATGTTAAAAAAGTGTGTAATGTCAGGAGATCCCTTCATCTTCAGTTATCACCTGGAGACGTTCACAAATGCAAAACGTATGAGTACGTACTCTTGATTTAAAACATAATTTATCTGATTTTATTTTTCTTTGACCTTTTATATACAATTATTTATCTGCTTTATGGAATTTTTCAATTTTATTCTTCAATCACCGGTTTATTATTCTGTTTTTAATGCTTTTAATTTATTTTTTTTCTCTTATTTGTTTTTTAAAAGATTCAACTATAATTATATCTTTTGTCTAATTTCTGTCTAAATATATTCTGTTTTTAACTTTACAAATTACTTTTTCCTTGGATTTTATAGACAATGGAAGAACGAACTAATAGCATTGAACAAAGAACATTCGTGAAAACATTCAACTTGTTCTGGACGTAAATGATTAGGTATTAGCTTTTTTCTTTCAAAAGCAACACATCAATGAAGTCCATTCTTTCATCATATCAGTTAGTTCAACCGTAATTCGACTTGCAACTTACTGGCTTTCAAACACTCATATTCTGTAAATATCAAGTTTTTCAATCGAAATTGTACATAAATTTGATCTCAGTTGGAATATTCAATTGAACGAGTGGTTGATCTACTTTTGCTGGAAGGTATCCTAGTGAAACAATCGCTACTAATAATCACTCATTTTTACTGGGTAATCTCATTTCAAAAGGTAAGGCCTCGTTGATCCATTGCTCCCACAAGTTTCGACTTCTGAGGGTTGACGTTCGTCAGCTGGTTAACGGAACGAACAAATTTAAAACAACAACTTTATTATGAGTAGGGATATTTGTCATGATTCGTTTTAGATGAAATAGGGAAATTGGGAAACCGTCATGGAAACCGTGAGAAAATTTTATGAGGAATTGATTAGCCGATTACACTTCAAGTATTATTCAACCGACAGGTTATTCAACAACAAACACATTCTCATTCATGAGAATATCCCTAAGGAAACTGCTGCATTTAAACATTTCTTTTCATGAATGATGTCGAAAGATTTCTTTATGGAGACATAAATTGTTTAATGAGACAGTAATCTGTTATCAGGAGAGACTATGAATATATATATATATATATATGTATATATATATATATATATATGAAAAATGAGATGAATTCGTTCATGGGAACACCTTAGAAAATTATTTTTTTTGCTTCTTGATGACTAATATATATATATATATATATATTAGTCATCAAATGAGATGAATTCGTTCATGGGAACACCTTAGAAAATTATTTTTTTTGCTTCTTGATGACTAATATATATATATATATATATATTAGTCATCAAGAAGCAAAAAAAATAATTTTCTAAGGTGTTCCCATGAACGAATTCATCTCATTTTTCGGAAGTGTATTTGTTATCAATTCTCCAAATTATTGGATAGTCATTCTTACATTATCACCATATATGGATGCAGCTCGGGGGGGAGTTCATGAAGATTTTAATTCCTTTCCCAAAATTTTTTTTAGTGTTCAGTGTATTCTTAACCTACTACAATCTGAAAAAATAAGTATCAATATTGGATTGAGAATCTGCTCTTTTACATTTGTATGTAGAAGGGCAGATTTTCAATCTACCCCGATAAGTTGCTGCGATAATTAAAAAAATGTTCTGGATGAAACACGCTCAATCTTTTCGTATATCTCAAATTTGACTATAAAAAAAATACAAAAACTTATATTTATAAAAAACTCGTTGACGTTTCGGCAACCAAATTCGCTTTCGTTTCTCAATGTGTAATCTGAATGAAAGTGCATGATCGTACTCAACGCCTTAATCCCTAACTTTTTTTTACTCTCAGCAGTTTGTTATTTTCGATAGTGTATTCATATTCTAGTGAATCCTTTTTATTTGTACATGATAATACGACACATTTCGATTTGTTGAATGGCAAGTCGTTTTCAACAGACCATAAGAACACTGAGTCTATATCGCTCTGGAGGTGGTGGCAGTCATCTTCATTTTCAATTTTTTTATAAAACTTAAGGTCATCAGCAAACATTAAACATTCAGAATATCTTAGGTTCTGCGGTAAGTCATTAATAAATATTAAAAATAATAGTGGTCCCAAGTTGGACCCCTGTGGTATTCCTGAGTTTGCAATATATTTTCCCGAACAGTGACCTTGATATCTGACCTTACATGGTCTGTTTTCCAAGTACGAGATAAAAAAATTTAAACTTGGTAAGTCTGCTCCATACCTTCCAATTTTTTTCAGTAATATGTCGTGATTTTTGAAAATCCGTGTAAATGATGTCAATCTGTGCGTTCTCTGAGATACATCTATTCACCTCGTGTGTGAAAAGAAGCAAATTTGTAGCTGTAGATTTCTTTGGGACAAAACCATGCTGCTCTTCACAAATCCTAGCTCCGACAGAGCACCACACCTTGTTGTATATTATTTGTTCAAATAATTTAGTAACTGCACACAGAACTGATATTGGTCTATGATTTTTGATGTCTGATGTGTTTCCAGATTTGTGGATAGGAGTTACTATTGCTTCCTTCCACACCTCTGGAAAAACTGATGTTCTGATAGACAAATTAAATATATAGCATAATGGTTTCTGTAACCACTCCGCACTTCCTTTAATGATATACGGTGGAATTCTATCAAAGCCAGCTGATTTTTTGGGCTTAAGTTTTTTTATGGACTGATAATACTCTCCCACTGATACCTCATTAACAATGGCAATCGTTCCATTTACTGTTTCTTGGTTGATTTTGTATGTTGCTTTCTCCTCTTTGAACACAGATTGGAAATATTTTCCGAAATACTCGGCAGCATCAGAAAGAGGAATTTTTTTATTTTCAAGTTTCAAGTTACAAGCAAAGTTACTATTTTTTTTATTCGTTTTGGTAAATGTCCAGAAGTTTCGAGTATCTGTTTTTATTGAATTTTCCACGTTTTTTATGTAGTCTTCATAAGATTTATCGGTCATTTCTCTCAGTTTCGATCTTTCACTTCTGAATAGTTCCACATGAAAGTCAGAGAGATGTCGATTTGCATGAAGGCGTTTTTTTGCTTTAATACCATCCCTTATTTCTTTATTGAACCAAACAGGGTATTCAGAATGCCTCACTTTGTGAATGGGCACCGTAGTGTCGAAAACATTCTGTATTACACCGTAAAAGTACTCCAATGCCTCATTAACATCGAGGATGTGGCACAGTGGCGTCCAGTCTGTGTCCCTGATCATATTTGATAAAGTTAAGAAATCGCATTTTTTGAAGTTATGATACCTCAATCCGTTTGCAACTGTATTCGATTTATTCAGATTTCTTGAGGTATCCAGAATGATTTTCAATTCAATAGCGGGGTGGTGAAGGTCTTCTGGAATTAGTGGGAAGTCGTGCCTCACTATTTCCAGACTATTATTATTTTCAGGCACCAAAACTAAGTCTAGGGTCCTGTTATTTATATTAAGAATATTATCGCGCTGGTCCAAACCGTTAACATTTATGAATTCTGAAAATACTCTATGCCTTTCATCTAGATCACCACATATGCCTCTTTCATTCCCCGTTAAACTGGGAAGATTAAAGTCGCCAGCAATTATCAGGTTGTTCTCGCTAATACCCTCTACATGATCAAAAAAATCAGTATATGTTTGTGCATTTGTGTTAGGAGGGAAATATACAGTTAAGATATAGAGCTCATTCTTTTTTGCTTTCACTTTCATACCTACCATCTCAAATTCTTTACTTACTCGATTTACTTCTAGAATTTTGTAATTTTTTCTCGCCGCTCCCATAACTCCTCCACCCCTCACCTTCTGCGTTAAATCGGGATTCCTGTCAGCTCTACATAGATTGTACCTCTCCAAGTTTATAATTTCTGCATCGTATATACCCTCGTGCAACCAGGTTTCTGTTCCAAATATATAGTACAGTTACCAATCACTAAAAGACGACCAAGATTACCATCGTCTGAGTTCTATATATTTAGTGGCCCCCTCTCAAAATTTTCTGGTTACGGCCGATGATGCCAGAGGCTGTACTCTCGAGTTGAAACGTATACGACATTGATGTTGAGTCGCAGTTCAACAAATCTATTCCATATCGCTCTACGTCATTCTATTCGAATGTAATTAAATTCGCATGACTCAAGAATTGAGCCCTAGGACTTCATTCACTAGTAAAACTAGTAAAGTGAGAGTTGCATGCGAAGTACTCTTAGGTGCCAGAATTGAACTGGACAAGAAAATTTACCTAACGAATCTATGATACTATGTGAAAGAGGGCTTTTGTTAAAACAAAAGGGTTTAGTGATATACTATACAGACACCAGATACCAATCTTGGTAGATGAGGTCTGCCGACGGAATACATCACCCAACCCAGTAGCCATGTTTGTTTATCTGGGTTTTCCTATGACTTAAATAACAAGTGTATTATCGAAAAATCAGTAAGACGTCCCAGAGCGCTACGGCAATCAACAACATTAGTTGTTCCCTACTGAAACAAGGCTCTGCTTTCTGGGCGTACCCGTAAAGTGGTGGAAAAATGGAGGAAATATAAATGAAAACTATTGCATGACACACCATCGATAATCATGGAGTTATCAACCAGAACATTATGTAGTAGTGCATTCAACTGAACATGCAAGCTATATTAATGTTCTTCGGTGGGGAGTTCTGTAATAAAATGCTTTGCATTCAAGATTCTGCTTAGAATCTAAAATAGTGCTATATTATTGAAACAATATATTTTTTGTCAGACTCATCATGGGATGAATTGAACAGTTACTATTGCAATTGATAAAAAAGGGTTCCATATGATTTCCAGGACGATGTTGAATTTCCAAATTGAGATCGCAACGACATTTTCGCTGATGCCTCAACTGATTTGCTACCGAATGATAATGGTTTGCACTTCCATTGTCTATATTATTAACTATTAGGTTATAAGAGTTAATAATATAGACAATGGAAGTCCGAACCATTACCATTCATCAAGGAACATTGTCATTCAAGCTAATCTGTTCCGATTAACATTACAACTGGTCATCATGACAGTTTTTCACATATCATGATGCTGAATGCTTCAGAGAGAGAAGAGATATGCATATTGAACAGATATTGTGAAGGACACAATGACAAGTTTAAGCTTGAAAAACTATAGCCTTCATAACCTCTCTTTTTCTGTTACATTATGGAAGGAATGCAGTTAGAGGTTACGCTTAAAGTATTCTATTCTGCTCATTTCTCAGTCTTCTCTCTCTTAGGGCCAGTGCAATTTAGTTGTTATGTCTATGTTTTAAACATTTTGGCAAATCTATAATTTTTTGAGAATCAAAATCATTCGTGTCCGGATTGGTTTCAGAATTTTATTCTGAATGTTAGTTGTGGATTGTGCTTTATAAACGTTACCGAAATTTCGAAATCAAGATAGCATCGCCATTTTGGCCACTTTCACATTCAAACCAGACGGCGTATCGCTTCTATCGATATTCTAATAAATTCACAATTTCTCCAGGAAGATAATATTAGCGATCGTTTATTCTTTACATTATTCAGTCTATAACAGCATATCCCCATTTCATTCTAGCAGAAATCATAGGAATCTCTCTGAGTTTTCCCGCCTGAAATGTTCATTTTGCTGGCTAGTGCCGAATTTAGTATTATTACTCATAGCCCCCGGATTTTTTTAAATTTGATATCATTGGAAATTAAAGTATTTTTGTGGAGAGAATGGAGTCTGATGAATTATTTTTTGACTTCCTTCTCCAAATCAAAATATATAAATTATAACTTCTATGAAAGAAGTGAAACCAAAAAATGTTCACAAACACTTTCTATAGAAAGAGAGTGTTTTTAATTTTTTTTAGCTTTACTCCTTTCATAGAAGTTGAAATTTCCTTTTTTTTTTCATTATTGGTTCTTTCAGAATTGGACGCATCATCCATAATTTTCTACTACCCCACCATCTGGAATGGTATAAGTGGGGAGAGAGCACGAGAAAAATGTACTGCATTAATAAGCGGACTCTTCTATTTGATCCTGTCTAACAATAGCTGTGAAATATTTACGTGAAATTCTGATGAAAATGTGAAGTTTATCTCTTTTAAAATTTTGCTGTGATCCATTGTGACATGAAGAATTTGAGTCGTGTTTCCTCTTATATATTTCCATATATAGAAAGGGGTTGGATAAGTGGTTCTGACAGACATTTCTCGGTAAATAAAAAAAGGTAGAAAAATAAGATATATTCAAACGATGCCAGACTATAAGAGAACTCTCTCTTCGTGTTCCCAAACAAGGCTTTAGGAATTTAGAACAATGTGATGTATGGAAACGTATGTATCTTTCCTTGGAAAAAGAAGGACTCTTGTATTTCGCGCAGAAAAATATTTATTGAAATCGTAGCAGAGCGCGACTAAAAAGTCATCATCAGTGCTTACTCGTCAGGCGTACAAGGGCCATAACCATAAAGATACAAATGTTCCTGAAGAACACAGGATTGTTCAAAAAATCATGGACTTACTAAAATATTTGAATAATGAATCCTGAACAGGAATATCCTGGATAATAAACATACAAATGGTCTCAATGTAGTCCATTGAATTGTTATTTGTATTTTTATGGTTTTGGCTATTGTACACCTGACGAGTAAGCACTGATGATGTTTTTTTTTTGTCGAAAGCGCTCTTTTACGATTTTAATCGATATTTTTCCCCACGAAATTCAGAAATCCTTCTTTCTCCAAGTATATTGGTACGTGCACACAGCCTGGCAATTTTCACTTTTCACAATAGTTATTCGGAAATGGATATAACGTATATTTGAATGCCAAATACTGCGTATTTCACCAAATTCAGCGTTATTTCATATTGAAAACAATTAATGTGACAGTTACTTACCTAAAGCAGCCAAAGAAAGGACAGCAACCACAAACGATCTCATGGTGACTGCCTTTATCCTTGGTAACAAAAGTTAAATAAACTGCAGATCTTGGACACTAAACACTTTCTATACTCGCCGCAGAACGACCTGTGAATGGATTATCTCGGTTCTTATTCGTACACTCAGACGCTATAACCATAAACCATACAGGGTGATTAAGAGAATGGACGTGAGCGCCGATTTCCGGAAGGTATTGTTCTAGTCCTAGCGATCGACAATCGGTAACAAAGAGATAGTTTCGCTAATGTTGAGAAGTAGGAGGAGTCGACCTCTGCTTTCGATGTGCCGTAAGAGTTGTATCGCTCCTGAGGTGAATTTTCTGGGTTTTAAATTATCAATTTGATGAACTATTGGTGGAATGTTATGGTTTAGTTCTTGTATACCGAACAGGAACTTCAACATTTTATTTATTTCATTCCTGTTTTTATAACATTCTATTACACATTTTTTTCGTTTCAATTTGACTAAGGTAGGATTTTTGAATTTTTTTGGCTTTTTGAATAATTTTTTGTTTAATTTGTTTCTATTATCATGAACTGATGTAATCTTATCAGTACTGTTTTTAATTTTTTCCATGTATTTCATTTCATTTTGCGTATTTTTCTCCAACCTCAATAATTTTTTTCAGGACCTATTTGAATTTTCAGGTCAGTCAGGAAATGAAATTTACCAAAAAAACAACTATTAACTATTTAACAATGTAACAAAAACTAAAAATTTCCATAGACGTGATTCTCCAATTCCTCCACCCCTTCCGTGAAGAAACTTCTTCTGCTCATTTCCATCCAATCCAAAGAGATGCCAGATAACACATTATCAATTAATGCACTTGACAGGGTTCTCATTTGGGACCACTTTTATTTCTACTTTACATTCATGATATATCGAAAAGGATACCATGCCCTCTCTTACTTTTCTTTGTGGGAATTTTCGAGTTTTTGATCTGCATGCCGTATTGTTATTGACGTAAATGGCATGCATGTAGCTACAGCCGAACATACAAAAAGTGTGAAAAAACTGAATGAACATAATTTTTTAAATCCAAGCGAAAATTTGAAAAATTCCGTGACTTTTTCTTGCACGCTGCTTTGTATTATATTAGTGAATATTATTTTAAGCTAAACGGAAAAACACGAAAATTCCCCACAAAAAAAGCCTTTTTCCTTATGAAGAGCACACGCTCGGCTGCCAGAAACCTGTCTATTTATCATATTTTAGGGTTAATTATCAAGCCTTTAAAAGGCATGCAGTGTAAAATGGGAGAACGTCAACTGTCACCATCTCCTTGTCTAGAAGATATACTCAGAAATCAACAACGTAGAAGAGTAAAGTAAATGCGTGATGTCTTACAGAAAACATCACCCCATAATTCACAGATACTCTCTCGATACTACAAAACTTTCAAATTGAGTCACTTTTAGGGATCTAGGAGTCGTGTTTGATCGAAGGCTTCCATTTGAAATCTATATATCCAATGTTGTATCGTCGGCATTGAGGCTTCTTGGATATTCATTCAGAAACTAGGAATATTTTTTTAATGAAAATATCCTCAAAATGTTGTTTGTTACTTTCATTAGAAGTGAGGTCAACTTTGCATCTTCAATATGGGTCCCAATCTATCAAAATTTCATTCACCGTTCAGATTATGTTCAACGTAGGTGCAAGTGGTTTATGTTCTTCAAATGCAACGGCTTCTATCGGCCCAAAGGTGCAGACCATAGTACTTTATTAAATACTTTCAACTTGGAGGCTTTGTGTGATAGAAGTTGCACTGCTATTGAGTTCTTTACAGAATCGTGAGCCATGGAATTGACTATAGCGGCCTATTAAGACTAATTCAATTTCTAGTACCTAGACCGCAATCTAGAGATACAAATGCTTTTTATAACAGATGTCCTGAAACGAATACATTTAAGAAATCACCTGTGTTTGTAATATGCGAACTGTTCAACAAAGTAACCAACCAATGTGACATATATTATGGTAGCAAACACGCTATTTTGATTTCATTGAA
This sequence comes from Zygogramma bicolorata, assembly GCA_032362365.1. NCBI lineage: Eukaryota > Metazoa > Arthropoda > Insecta > Coleoptera > Chrysomelidae > Zygogramma > Zygogramma bicolorata. Next base: position 35,708 of record JAVJAQ010000951.1, read on the forward strand.
TAATTCGATGTCATTAATGTATCACAATTTTTTTTTATATTTACATTTGTATTTTCATCACACTTATTATTAAAAAAAAAACAAAAAATATATTACAGTTTCCTGTATGATTTTCACTCACAATGGGTTTACAAAACCGCGACACGTGTTTCGCTATTACAATAGCTTCTTCAAGCAAGATAAATAAATAAAAGGTTTTGACTATAACATCAAACCTGCAATGAATTCTAAGAATCTAGAAATTTTGGGCATAGATACAGAAATTGCACTCACGGGAAAAACTAATGGTTATAAACAACTGGCTGCGGACATTCTGAAAGCAGAATCAAGGGATGATGACAGGTTCAATCCGGAATTGAAACTTGTTAAATCCATCAAAGGAAAATCCAAAGCAAACAATCTAACCTTTACGCGGGCTGATAAGGGAAAAACAGTTACTGCCATTAATACAGAAGAATATGTAAGAAAAACTCTAGATTTCCTGGACACGGAAACTTACCAAATTCTTAAAAACGATCCCACTAAATTCTACCAAAGAGAAGTGAAAGATACTCTGAAGTCGATTCAGCATATCATGAACGAAGGAGAAAAAGCGAGAACAGTGATTATGAATCCGCAACCTCCTAAATTGTATTCTTTAATTAAGTTGCACAAAAGTAATTATCCTATTAGGCCAGTAGTTTCCTTTGTGACAGCACCGTCAGTAAGATTATCGGAAAAATTGATCACGATATTACAAAAATACTGTAATTTTGTTCCAAAATTCAGTTTAAAGAATTCTTATCAACTGATAGACAATATTAAAGATATAACCCTTCCTGTTAATTCAAAATTGATTTCGTTTGATGTGCAGAATCTATTTCCGAGTATCTTGCCAATTGATACGATCAACTTGGTCGAGACATTGCTCGAAAGAAACAATTTGACTATCACAAGAATAAATCACAAACATGATTTTTCGGTTTACCGTAAACCGTCCCACACGGACATTGTTATTCATAATACTTCGTGTCATCCATATCAGCATAAGGTGGCCGCATTCAATAGTATGATTCATAGACTGTTGAATGTCCCTTTATCTGATGTGAATTATGTTAATGAACTTAATATAATAAAACAGATTGCGATTAACAATGGATATGAAGGTCAGTTAATAGACTCACTTGTGAGGAAGAAATTACATAGTCAAGCCCTCAAGTTGGTGTATCCAGTAGTCAATACCGAGCCGGATACTTACAGAACCATAACTTATTTAGGCCAACCAAGCGTAAATATTTCTAGATTCTTGAAAAATAATGATATTAATACAGCTTTTCGTACTAATAATAAATTGGGGATATATATCAAAAATAATAAAGACAAAAATGAATCGTCACAAAGATCAGGAGTTTATGAATTAACATGTGGGTCATGTCCGATGTACTACGTAGGCCAAACGGGAAGATCTTTCAACACTCGCCTAGGAGAACACAGAGCTAGTTTTTTGAATGGAAAAACAAATTCTACTTATGCAAGTCACCTCATTCTGGAAGGTCATGAGTTCAACCACGAGTTCAAAATAAGGCATTTTGAGCAGAAAGGTTGGAAACTTAACCTTCTAGAAAGCTTGGAAATCAATAGAGGGAAAAATTCAGAATATTTATTGAATGATCAGGTTGAATTAAATAACTCCCCATTGTTGAATATGTTCCCGGCCAATAATTCTATTTCTAGGAATAATCTTCGCAGGTAACTAATTAGTATTTGGACAAATTATGGGTCGGATATCGGACCTAAGTCGGACCTTTATTGTAAGAGACGTTCGACCTACTTGTATATAAATAGCGTATTATAGAATAGTGATTTATTTATCTTGCTTGAAGAAGCTATTGTAATAGCGAAACACGTGTCGCGGTTTTGTAAACCCATTGTGAGTGAAAATCATACAGGAAACTGTAATATATTTTTTGTTAATATGGATTTTCATCAAGTATCGGCCAGTTCAATTCAACACTTATTATTATTTGTATTTTCTTCATTTGTAGGTGTGAACCTATTGAGAATAAACGAACTTTCATTATTATTATTATTGATGATCTAAAGCTCTCAAAAATACTCGAATATGCGGTCCATAAATAATCGTCCAAAATGCGCCATCTTGAGATTGGATGAATCAGTATACAAAATGATTCAGGAAACGTTGTTTCATCTCAGACAAAAAAATTAAACTTTTCACCAAAAACCAATTTGCTCCCTGGAAACTCCAATGCGCTGGATGAAATCGAACATCTGGGACCGTCCTCAGCCTTAAACATAAGAAAAGTCCTAACCAACAACCCTCAAAAAGACTTCACCAAAACGAAAAATCTTTATCTTTCTTCTTCTATCTTTATACTCCTGTCAATTTAAACATTCGAAGCTACATAAATTCCCATCAAGCTGAAAATCAGTAAGGTTTGTTATAAATATGATTGAAAATAAAATTTGAAAGTTCCCCATCTTTCCCCTATGGGAAAAAATTTTATTCACGGTCAAAGGTCAAAAAAATTAGTTTTTCACGATTTTCAGCGAAACGGTAAGTTTTATCATATTTGAGGCAAAAATTGTTGATCATAAAATAATCTAAAAAAAAAAATGTATCAATACTTTTTTTCCTACGAGCCACCGTTTTTGAGATATAACGATTCAAAAAGTTGTACAAGTTGCAATCGTCATAATATGCACAGGTTTCCACGCCACCTATGAGGTAGTGTACTTAGCGCGTTTTTTTCAACGTGGTTTCCCCCGTAGGCCTAATACACCGGTCAGTTGTGATCCTGTGAAGACTTTCGAGTATAATTTTTACGACAATTTTCATGTATTATCACCGATTTCTGATTTTTGGGAAATTCCGAAAATTCATCTGCTCTTTCGATACTTGCATTAATTAATGACTCCATACCACGTTAAACAGTAACAATTTTACTTTCATTCAAAAGTTTATCACAAATAAAACAATATTCAGACATTTTTGTTATAAAAGTCAAAACAGCACGGAATAGGTTAGTATAAACACGTGATTTCACTACAGAGTGTCGCTCAAGACTAACGGTATTTCATTTATTATAGCAGGTATAAGACCCTAGCCACGCACACAATAGAACAGGAGACAGATGTTGTCTTGAAGTTACACTGGCGTGTGAAGTAAGGGACTGGGTTTCATTTGACCTGATATTCTTATAGTTATAACTTATGTATATTTTATATTTTAAGTATAAATTACAATAACCGATAGAAAAATATTTCAATTCATATAACAACTCTAGATAAGAGATGTATATACGTGCCGCACTCATGCATATTATGACGATAACAATGAACAACTTTGTAAATACGTTATATCTCAAAAACGGTGGCTCGTAGGAAAAAATGTATCGATACATTTTTTTGTGGATTATTTCATGATCTACAATTTTTGTCTGAGATATTTTCATGATAAAACTCACCGTTCCGTTGAAAATCGCGAAAAACTGATTTTTTTTGACCTTTGACCTTGAATAATTTTTTTCCGTACAGGGGAAAGATGGTGAACTTTCAAATTTTAGTTTTGATTATATTTTTAACAATCTTACTGATTTTCAGCTTGATGGGAATTTATTTACCTTTGCTCTCATTTTTAGGCCTAGATTGACCGGATTATTATTCATTGAATATTCAATTTCAAATATTCTGGCATAAATTGCCATAGGTGTGAACCTTGCTCAAGGAATATCAATATTTGTGTTACGTCAACTGTATTTCGAAGAAAAAGTTAATGACATGTCATATCCTGCAAATTTTCATCAAGGTTATACTTTGTCTAGGCCTTCAATGATTTGGAGCATTTCTAATGATAATTATTTCCCCAATTATTCATATGACCTGCTAAACTTATTAAGTGAGGCATGTTGAACGTTCAAATTGCCAATAATGTAATTACACGCAGTCACAAAAAATATATTGTTTTTCTACTTTCACTGCTCCCAATAATTAAATAGTGTCATTACATAATATCCACATTCAATAAAAATGAGATTATTCACCAGTGTTCAAGAGGTAGATTGGCATTTTACTCTCATTCAAGCCAAACATTTTTTGATTTTAATTGCTGAAGGTAGAGTTAAAAAAAGTCTATTTTTCACGTTGGAAAATGATGATTGCATTACTTACGAACTCCTATACCGATTGTCACATGAAATTTTGTAAGTGATTTCAACATCAACTAGAAATATTAGCAGACTAATACTGAAAAACTTTTTGAATGGTTCAGTAGACTGGCTTGTGAATATTCTAGATATAAATAATAAATCAATAGTTGGGATGAACATCACAGAATTTAGTTCACACATGGCTATTTAACAGTAGACTACCTCTGTTACACGATAGTCAATCGATAAATTGAGAAATTGTATTTGTATTTATTTATTAACCACTTTATGTTCGATAACATTCGCTGCAAGCCAGTTCTACATAAGAATACATTCACTCATAAAATTTGCTAAAAAAATAGTTCATTACATCTTGGAATAAAATCTACATGAAATGGACAATAACAACAGTTCACCAATCTAAATTATGATCAGCTAGTACAATTATGAAACATTGTGAACATTCAGCTAAAACAATATTATGAATAAAAACATCATACACTGGTATCCCTGACACTATATTGAAATGATGAGCAGCTCACAGTATCAAATGGTGTGCTCGAAGAAGGAATAAAATCAACTATTAGAACAATATTCAAGGTAAAAACGAATCAATAAGTGTTACTCGTTGATATTCATATATTGTTTGGGGTGAGTACCATCATTTCATGGGTACATGACATGAACTCCTCTATAGAGTAAAAACTATGTAGGGTGAGGTAGTTTTTGGTATATTTTTTGAATCGGTCAAAATTCATTGTTTTTACTTGAGTTGGTAATGAATTATAGAGTTTTATATTCAATGAGTTTTTTTCAGAAATGGATAACTTAAATTTTTGAGGTCTGATCTCGCAGGAATATCTGGTACCATGATTGTGAAAGTCTGAGTTGGTCGCAAAACTTTTAATATTTGTGTGGATTGCCAAAAGATTCTGGTGAATATAAATACAAGGAACAGGTAATATTTTGTATTTCTTGAATATTGGCTGACAATGGGCACGGTAGTCAGCACCATCCAGTATTCTCAAAGCCTTCTTTTGGAGTTTGAAAACTCTTTCTGGAAACGCTGAGGTACCCCAGAGAAGAGTGCCGTAACTGAGGTGCGAGTGATAAATCGAATGATAAGAGCAAAGCAGTGTTTGTGGGCACAGTACTTTTTTCAATTGTCTCAACAGAAAGAGCTGTGTAGATAATTTTTTACAAAGTTGATCCACATGTGCATTCCATTTCAATCTATCGTCCAGTACTATACCAAGTAAAGTTGCTGTATTACCTGATGTCAAATTGTTGTTAGAAGAGAAAATAATTCTTTGAGTTTTTTCTTGATTAAGTTTGAGGTTGTTCGTAGAAAACCATGTCATAGCTTTTTCTTCAGCTTCCTGTGCCAAGTTGTTTAGAGTTTTTGTACTTGAATGTGATTGTATTAGAGTTATATCATCCGCAAAACAGATGCATCCGGTAGGGGATATAAAATGAAATATATCATTCACATATATTACAAACACCAAAGGTCCCAACACGCTTCCGTGGGGAACCCCGTGGTAAATACTTCTGAAAGAAGTATACTATCATTGACATGAAATATCTGATGACTTCCATCTAGACTCTAGAAATAGCAAAACGTAAAATAATATGAATGGCGACAATGGATCTTTCCTGTTTGGCCCGCTATTTATTGAGAAATTAATTTGAATGATTTCGTTAAGTCCTGGACAAACTGTGAAAAATCTCTGTAGTTGGTGCCTGCCTGCACTACTTTAGGATTGTGTCTGACAGGGTGATTGATCTCTAGAAAAAGACAAGATGATGGTCTGTTGCAAATATCACAGAAAGGTTGAACAATTCACAATTTACCAAGCTGCTAATGTTTCCATTTCCATCTAAAGTAATTTTCTGGCACTGGGAGAATTCAGGAGGGGAAAAAACGAAAAGGAAAATGCCTTTTCACTATATGATTCTTGGAAGTTTTAGTATCACAGTTTCACGAAGGGATAAATGACGTTGCCACGTCTTCGACTATTTCGGTGAATTCATGAACTCATAGGAGAGACTACGGAACATACCCCACACTCGGTTTCTTGCTTTTGAGAATATTCTGAATGAATATTACCCTCATATGCTCTGCTCAATCCGAACTATATACATATACACATAATTTCGATTGGCCCAAAATAGTCCACCCCATTATGTAAAAATACCTTGGCCTGTCCCACTCTTTGGGTATGCAAATTTGTCATCATCGGGTTCAATTCCGTAGTTTCTAAACTGAAACAAAGATTACATGCATGAACCCGAGCTTTTATAGTGTTTCTACCGGCTAAAATCCAATACTTTGCCGCAAAATTGACTAATAAATGAGGACCCGTCTGACAATGGATTTTATGATAAAAATTATTCAATTTTTCGATGAATGGATCCTTACGAGATAATATAATCGGATTTTTTGTTATAAACTAGATGAGGTTTTTCATTCGGTTATTTGACTATAAATGAACACTAGTAAAATAGTTTGACTTTTCTATTGAACTGGCAACTACAGAATTGTGTAATATTCTGACACATAACAAAAACTTTTGGTTGCCATGTGTAATGCTAACTTTATCTCGAACATGCCGCCACGTTGAAAGGTCTTGTTTTCAACAGTATAAAATCAATGTTCAATACGAAGGATACACATTTTGGAAAAGGGACATCTGAAAATGGTATGAAATTTTTTGAAATCTGAAGAATGATTTCCAAAATATATTTTTTCAGATGAAATTCAGTTGATTTCACACAGGCTTCCATTGAACCTCCAAACTTAGGTCCTCGAGAAGGAGGAAAATGCTCCTTAATTTGATTCAATGTTGGATAGTCGGTATCCTCAGAACATCTCATGATATGTTTGGATATTTTTCCAATTCTGATTGTGCACCTACAAAATTGGTACCATTACCACTATAAACATCCAAGAAAACACCCCGTTAGGATGTGTATCTTTTGGGATAAATAAAAAATAAATCAGTTGATAAATCATGGATTTATATCATTTAACATCCTTTCGATTTCGCAATTTTCCGTCCTTGATGAGGAACGGACTTGTAATTATAGACCAATTGCATTGCTTTCCATCATTTCCAGAGTCATGGAAAAAGCAATCAATATGATGAGTATCAAATATTTGGGGAAATCAGAAATAATTAGTGATTGAAAATACGGATTTCGCCATCAAAGATTAACCAGAGACTTATTGGCTTGTTTCTCATATTTGACAGCATTCCATCGAAAAATTAGGAGAAACGTTAGCTGTTGCATTCGACATTTCAAAAGCGTTTGATCGAGTTTGGCAACGGGGTCTCTTTTCCAAACTACCTCCTTATGGTTTGAATGGGGTAACATCAACTTGCTGGAATATAATGCTGGGAAAATTCAGGCATGTCTGCTCTCAAAGAAAGCCGATCTATCTTCATCTAGTATCCAGATGTCAGGAGTATCTATTCCTACAAAGTCAAGCACCTCGATGCTAGAAATTATGATCAGTTATAATCTAGCATGGAAAAACCCTGTCAGATCGATCGCTAAGGGTGCTTTCCAGAAGCTTTGATATTTATTTCGTGCGAAGAGATACTTCACTTTTCGTCAGCTTGTAGTGTTCTACAAGGTACAGATACGGCCTGTTTTGGAATACAGTTATATATGAGGCTTGGCACCACAACACTCATTGATGCTTCTTGATTTTATTCAGAAAAATGCAATCAGTCAGTTGGTGATTCTTCGCTATTAGACTCGCTCACTTCATTGGAACATCGTAGAATGGTCGGAGAGTGGTCTTTCTTTTATAGATATTTTCACACTCGGTGCTCTTCTGAATTGTTATCATAATTGTTCCACCCTTGGCAATATCTACACGGATGACTCAACGAGTACAGAATTCCCACCCATTTGTTGTGAATTTGGAGACCTGTCGAACCTCTCTTGCTCAGGGATCTTTTTTTCAACTGAGCTTTGGAACTCCTTGCCGAAAGAGGTTTTTCCTAAAGCTTAAAAACTTCAAAAATTCAAAGTGAAAGTTAATTCGTATCTCCTGTCCCTTGATACACGCGGTGTTCTTTGAACATTACATAAAAAATAAACGATTTGATAGTTGCGACTGTTTATTGAAAACAGAAGTAATGTTTCATCGAAAACCTTCAACGGAATGGATATTTGACAAAATACTTCACCATTCAAATGATCCTAGGACTAACAGTCAAAAATATTAATTTGTGAAAAGGCGTCTTATATCGACTATGAACTTCTTAAGAACTCATGATATTGTTTGCATTATATATTGTTTATACTAAACACGTTACGGACAAAATAAATTCAAAAAAAAAATAGTCAAATATCTATCGGAAACATTGAATATTGGTCAAGGTCAAGTTTGCTTTCATTTTGTATAAAAATATCATGTCTATGTCACGTCAATTTTAACTCCTAATATTCTCTCAATTTTTTCGAAGAAATAACAGTTCATTGCGATTGGTCATTTTCTGGGTATCTTCTGGGATTGGTCAATTTATAATTAATTTTGGCTTGGGCCCATTGCCCGTACCTCCGAAAGCGAAGTTTGCCAGATCCAGTGATCCTAATTCACTTTTTTTTTGAAAGAAGGGTTCCACTTCCACTTTGATTTGTGATGTCTTATTTTCAATCGTAGTTTTGAGTAGTTTAGGGTTGTTGATTTTAATCTTGTGAGATATCAACACGTGGCATTATTCCACCTTTTTCCTAATTCACGTGATGACTACACTCTGGGAAATTTGATCTGAATCCTGTAACTCTTATCATTCCAAGCGTCATTTCAACTGATTCAACTAATTTAATGGAAGAGGCCCTGGAGCCCCTATTATCATAGTAGAAACCTGTCGTCAATTTCATCCCAAACTTTTATAGGTATGACTGTCCATAGCATATTCGTCAAAAGTGAATGCACACCATAGAATTAAAACATTCCTACCTAAAATAGTTATGCATATAACTTGGAATTTTCAAATGTTTATTTTTTTCTGAATTGAATGAAAAAAACTAGATATGATAGATATTTCTATCTGAAAATTTTCAATTCTCAAATGAAAGCAATCTTAGGTCCGATACTGTTCACCTTATATAGATAAATGTTACAAAATATTTATATTTATACTTGAAGTTGGTGAAGTATGTTGTAAATCCATTCAAGAATTGATTGTTTTATTTTGTTTTTGAAGATATCTTCTATCTATTAAAAATATCAAAAAATGAATGAACATTTTTTTATATGTATATTGTCCTGAATTTTTTCTATCTTGTGGCTTTATATAATGTTTCTTTACATTGGCGATGATTTGTAGAAAATTTATTTTTCATCAGAATCGATTCCTGCCATCAACTAATATCAGATAATTTATCCGTCGCCTCCTATCTATCAATATGAATAAGGGGGATCTGTCAATGAAATGTCCATAAAGATTCAGTAGTTGAAAGTAATTGAAAACATTGATAAAAGGAATGAATAGGTTAACATAGGTAAGACAATTATAAAAAAATCTTATATTTCATTATCGGGATGATATAAAAGTAGCAGAAAAACGAACTTGAATACAGGAACGAGAAGAAGATAAAGAAGCACCTTTCAACTGGATAATCAAGTTTTCAATAGAAATGATATTCATAATAAATAATTAACTGAGCAATTGGGGATACGGTAGTCCAGAACCTGAAATTTTATATACCTAATCTCAGTCGTTTATAATTAATCATTAAAATCTAACATCTCGAAACGGTAATGAACCGAATCTTCATATCAGGCAAGGGTTCCGTTATATATCGATATTTAATAGGAATATACCACCTAATAGAATCAATAATTAACATTTTTCATATTTTCGAAACTGTAACAGATCCTATCATCTATTATTACTTAAAATAAGTCTTCTCTACTTGTTTTTCTTGATTCCACTCTGAGATGTCTTTCCTGAGAAGTAGTTCTCACTGAAAAAGAAAATAAGGAATGCTTGAGTTTTCAATCTGATTTCATTAGTAAGAACGTGATATTAAAATCATTTGGTAGCTTATAATCCTATAACTAGAATACACTCAAGAACATTGTCACATTGTGAGATTTTGACACAACACACAAAACTAAAATTTCTGAAAGAATTATTGCAAAAGTTTTGAAAAAAGAAGCGTAGTAGTTTCCGAAACGTAGCCAAGGGAAGGTATAAAATGTTTTTTAAATTTTTCTTCAAATTCAATCTCAAAATTCGGAAATAATTCGATACCTACGATAAAAAATAGTCAGTCAATTCTGCTTTTTTAGACGAGGCGAGCTGTACTTTCACAAAACAAAAACTGACAATGATGGAAAATGGTTAAGTGGGCTATACTGAATTTAAAAATATATGATACATGAGCTGAGGGTTGGCAGTAAATATTTAAATATGAATCGAAAAAAAAATTCTCAATACGTTTATTTAAAATTCATATCCTGCTTCAGAGATATATCGCAAATCGTTGTTCCTGGGGTCATTCTCTTCCTTTCTATCTACAGTTTCCAATAACTTAACGAAGAATTATAGTCTCCATTCAGAAATACGCTCAAAAATGAAAGAAACGATAAAAATAATCTTTGCTACTGTGAATTTGTTAATGAATGTCGATTATTTATTCAAACTTCCAAACATTTCTAAGAACGAATTACATTATACAATTTTACGGAAGGAAATACTATGAAAACTTTTCATTTTCTGCTGAAGGATATTTGTGTTGTATGGAATTGATGAGGGAATTTTTAACGAATAATAAAGTGTCATACAAATGAAAAAAAAATCGTAAAATTTTTCGGTATAATATATCAACTAATGAACAGTTACAGAGGCCATTTGAATGTTTTTTTCACTTTTGAGCCTGTTTTTGAATGGAGACTATAATTTTTCATTTCATTATCAGGAACTATAGATGAAAGAAAAGAAATGAGTCCTAAAAAATAATTTTACGATTAATCGCCGAAGGAGAAATTGAATTTGAGATCTCCCCCAGTTTTCAATAATATGTGTCGACTTCTATTTCGACAAATTATAATCATGTCAATTTTGAATATACGTATCTACCCCTTAACACCCCCAAATATTTAACTCCAACCCCCAGCGCACGCACTTATTTTTTTACGTTGAGTATAGACCACTTGACCATTCCCCATCATCAAAATGCTGCTAACAATTTTCGTATTTGTTTCACTAAAAGTATTTCATTTCGCTTGGTCTATTTCAAGATATTGCAGTTACATATCGGGGCATTTGTCCTGTAGACATTTAAAGAATTAAAAGCTTCTTCATTTTCAGGGGCTAGAAAACCCGGAAAAAGGATTTCAGTAACCCCTCGAAGAACATTATTGATAGAAATATGATGAATATCTCATGCAGTTGCTTTCTGCCAAGATCTTAAATAAGATGAGAATGAAAAATCAAAATCACCCAAGAGTCAATATAGATACTAATTATCACCCACTTCGCAGGCCATGTAACTTACCATCCGGGAACGTTAGCAGGATCATCACACGTAAATGTTTCCTCGTTATAAACTTTACCAGCAGAGCAGGAGCCTCTTTGGGGTGCTACACCGTCTCTACATATGTAAAACTTTTGACAATCTTCTGGATGAGCGAAAGTTGGATGGGGAAGTTTTCTGCCGTCAAGCGTTTGGGTTTCTCCTTCGGGGCATTCAAAACCATCTTCCAGAACCTCGCGCCTAGGTTTGAAGCAATCCCCACGTTTGATGTTCTTGGGCCAAGTGCAGGTGCTGATTGTTTCATCGTAAGCTAGGCCTAGTGTGAAAAGACATTAGCCAAAGGTTTAATTATTCGTGTAAGTGTAAAAGATATATATTTTTATTTTGGCGTTGTCTGTAACGTCGTGCAATTACTGATACTGGGAATAACAGCATGTTGCACAATTTTCATTCCTAATCGAAATGAATGTACGTTCCAATAACTACTGATGCCTATAATGGGCTCTTATTTGAAAGTACTCACAGCTTATCCAATCCATCTTGGCACAGAACGTATATGCCCAGCAATGTCTGTGAAGTATACTAAGTTGAAAAAGCACCTATTACATGTATTATCTGTGTTGAAATTAATCCTAAAAGGTGTTTCTTTCGTCGTGGTCTGTACTACCAGTGTGCAACTGGGAAAGAATTTGAGTTTGTGCCAAGATGGATTGGATAAGCTGTACACTATGAATTATAAAATATTCCCCAAAGCGTACTTGCCTAATTAGAAATTCGAACCTGAATATTCTCACGGTCAAGATGCATAAAAACCCTGGTGCTTTGAGTTATACCTGGAAAATCGTGAGTCCAAATTCTTGATATCTCGCATTCTTGATTTTAAATAATTTTAGCTGAAGAAATTCCTTCTAGAGATTGCACTTTATGAATCTGGTAAGATAATGTCTAATTTCCTTGACAATATCATATGGACAGATGAGGCCAAGTTCACAAAAAATGGAGTTTTCAATAGACACAACAGTCATTATTGGGCGCCAGAAAATCCCCATGCTGTCCGCCAAAGGGGTTTGGCAATTCAATGTATTTTGTGCCATAAAGAATGGGTCAATTTTTTATATCGAGTTTTATGATGATAATTTGAATGCATCAAAATATGAAGATTTTACTGAGGAATGGAATTCAAATGATTTTAAATAATGGACCAGGAAGAGAACGTGTATGGTACCAAATGGATGGTGCTCCACCCCATAATTCTCATTCAGTCAGCGAAGCTTTAACTGAAATCTTCGAAGACAGATTGGTAATAATAGACCTTTTCGTTGGCCTCCTACAAGACCAGATGGCAATCCTTTAGATTATTTCGTGTGAAGTTTCATTAAAAATATAGTTTACTCTACTCCAATAACAACAATGGAAGATATGAAATCGAGAGTTACAACTGCTTTCAATAGTTTGACTCCAGACTTGATCAAAAGCGCTACAATGACAATCTTTTGAAGAGATAACATGTTTGTTTGAGTAGAGGTGGAGATGTGTTTGAACATATTCTGAAATACACTGACGATTGAATTAACTCATTAATTTATGGGTTTATTATTTTCAGTTCGTGTTTCAGCGTTAATAAAACTATTGTTTGAAGAGAAGTTTCATTCGATGGTTGGGTATTTCAATAATTATCTTTTCATTGTATTTTCTGTGACTAATTGAGAAATATCTCACGAAATATGTTTTACAAAAATGAGTGATTAACAAGGAAACCATGTCAATTTCCATTTGAAACAGTTTATCTCGAAAACGGTTCGAAATCTAAATAGTATAATCTGAACAAAGTCAATCTAAAATTGAATGTAGAGCTCAAAAATGTTGGAATATACAGAGTGTTCCTTTGAAAAAATTGAGTTCCACTCATTTTTTCATGAGATCAAAGTATCTGCATTTTTTGAAGACCCTGTATGAGGCAAATGAAAATATGACTCGGAGTGAAGATCCTTGTAATATAACTCCACTCCATTTCAAATTTGATCGTTTTAGTGCAGGAGAGTTCTAGATTATCAGCATTTATAAAAGTTCATGTTTGGTAAAAAAAATACCGAAATTAATTTATATCTTCTAAACGGTAATAGATAGGTGTAGGAAAATAGTTTATTGATTTGTTGACAAAGTGATAATGAATCATAATTTGATATTATATACGGGATGTTCCATTTGAAAGATCAAAGAGGCCGCTACTTCAAAGTAGAAGCGACAACGCCGCATCGTCTAAAATATTTCAGGCGTGTAGGTCATAATGATTTATGCATACTGTGAACTTTTCAGGTTGATCCGTTGAATAGTTTGCCAGAAACGGCTGATTTATGCCCATCATGGAAAGCCTTGTATATGTTGTATGTCTTTTGGGAAAAATAAAATCATTCATTCATTCATTCAGATACTTCAAATCGAAAAATCAAACTGTCAAACTTGTCTGTAAGGGGTAAGCTTTCTTTAAGGTGGCCTGTCTACATAAATTTTGCGTACTAATGATTCTATGGGTGAACGAAAAATCCCGCCGGAGTATATCCAATGAGACCGTCGGTATCAAAATTGTTTGTCGCTTGATAAAAATCGCATTTGCATCATCACCTACCGTCAAAAAATTTAAGCTCTCTCTTTTATTTCTCAGATCGAGAGACTAACAACAGCATATCAGTCAACGCATCTTGCTCACGGTATATTCAACACACCACTATTTCACAACAGCAAAGTGGTTAAAGTTTTAGTTCTAGTACGATAATAGTTCCGAACAGAACTAGCGGTGCAATAAAACAATCCAGAACTTTTTACTGATAGTCCCAGACCCATTATTACTTTGCCAAAAGTCGAGAACTTCGTGGTGTTTGTTGGATTATTAAATGACAGTTGAAACTTCATATTTAAATGAAAATGAATCGTGTAATAGTAAATTATACCACGAGTCAATAATGATAGTCATTATTGCGAGTAGTATACTCTACCTTATTTACGACCAATTCATTTATCATAAATAAATGATTCTTCAGTTCCATTCATCTCAATACAAATACAAAAACACTACCTACGCGTTTCCATGGTAAGATTCAATACGAGAAGTTTTGTGATAGGACTACAAGAGGGAATAAAGACTGTAATATATGGCATTATACTGCAGAAACCATAAGTATGTCAATCTGCTGTGCATACCATAAATTTATTAGGTTGGAAATAGCCCAATAAGGGTATATATATTTTCAAAATCTGATGTTATCTTTACACATTTTACAAAACACGTCATAATTTGTGGAGGTATACTGAAATTTCATTGGGACAATATGTTTTGTCCAGAAGCGATTAAATAGTACATATATATATATATATATATATATATATATATATATATATATATATATAAGTATGGTATACAGACCTGGTGGACAAGATAACTCCTTTGGTACACCATCTATGCAATTGTGGAATTTGCTACAATCCGATGGATGCCGATAATAACCATTTGCTCTTGGACATCCTGGACTAGGTTTGGCTTCCTCTGCAAAACATTTTACATTTAAATGCCATGAAGGGAGAAGAAGATTGAGTGAAATTTCAGCTACTTCGTTCCATACATCACTGAGCTGAAAGTAGCAACTCTTTTCATTTGTTGATTTTTGAGATTTATTCAAGAAATGAATGAATAAAACGAAAATCCTGCTTGGGAAAGCTATCGTGTCGCTATTCTGTAAACCTATTTTTAGTGAGAACCCTACAGTATACTATGATATTTTTTGTTAAATTGGGATTTGCATCAGCCGTTTATTTCAATATTTCTTTAACAACTACTGATTAATGTTAGTTGACAGACCATTTGAAAATATATTTAGTTTCCCATATGAAGTTCTCAATGACATTCATAACTGTGTCATTTTTCATATTCACTAATTCAAATGTACTGAGGATCTAGTTGTGAAGGCTGATTCTGATACATCTGAATTAATAATAATAATAAAGGTCTTTATTGTATTAAACAACATATATAAACAACAATAAAAATGAAATGAAACTGTTAGTAAAAAAAAATCACAAGTCAAGGAATCGTTTAGTTGAGAAAATGGCTGTACCGAGTGGGTTATAAAAATAATTGAGTGGCGCAATAAACATATGAATAATTAATACAGATTAAGCACCTCCACATACAGTGCTTTCTTTAATGTCCCCCTCCCCTTTATTTTTGGAACGGGTCAACTCAATTTTCGCATCGATATCATCAACTCCAAAGTATTTGTACGGATATTATGTAGAACTTCTTCGAAGGTTATCAATTTAAATGAAAATTTGATTGAGGGAATATGAATTGAGTCGTTATGATAATCAATTTTATTATCACAAATATTGTATACGTTTTATACAGAGGTAGAAAAATAATTGTTCAATTCAATATTCAGAAATTGTTTTTTAACGGCCTGAGCATACATGAGGTTTCTCAGAGTTTTCCAAGAGGTTTTAGAATCTCTCATTTGGAACACTTGATCCAGGTAAGCTTTTTTCGCACATCTACTTACAGAAAGAGTATAATTTCTCAGCTCTTTGAAATATTCGAAATCTATTTTACTTTTGGTTCTTTTAAATTTCTGAAGTGCCTCATCTCTTTCCTTTTCTTAAATTACAAGGTTTTCAGTAAGCCAGAGTTCTGATTGTTTGGTATCTCTTCTTTGCACATCAGGAGCATTTTTATTGAAAGCAGAGAGGATAAAGTCATTGAAAAGAAGTCACGGAAACATCTATAGGTGATAAACTTATATGGTTCTTTATGATGGATTGGAATATCCACTTCTACAAATGTCAGTTTCTGATACGAATATAAAACGTGGATAAACTACTAGTGTGGATCTAGTATTTGTGGATCTAGTTGCAACATTCATTATTTGTAAAAAATCAAATGATAAGAGGCAGTGTATTGAGGGTATTATCTGAATTGAAACAATTCAAATTGAAATTTCCTAAACAATAGGAAATAATCTCTCACGGTGAAAACATGTGAGATGCTACCCAGAAACTTGAATTTCTATTTCTTGCGAAGAAATACTTCAATTCTCGTCAGCTTCTAATGATCTACAAGGCTCAGACATGACCTGTCTTGGAATATAGTGCTCATGTATATATCTCGGCACCAAAACATTCATTGAAGCTAATTGATTCTATTCAGAGAAAAGCAATCCATTTCGTTGGTGATTCTTCGCTCACAGATTCGATCACTTTGTTAGAGCATCGTAGAGAGTTCGGAGACTTATTTCCCTTCCCTAGATATCTTCACGGTCGGTACTTTTCTGAATTGTTATCAATCGTTCACTTCATTTCAAATGAAGTTTTTTGTTTTCCTCGTGGTTATTAATAATTTCATCAGGTGTTGCTTTCACTAATATATTTCAATTCTGTTGGAGGCTGGATTCTTGCGTTGAAACATCGAGAATATCAAATCAAATTATTGACATTCAAGGTAATTCCGTAACCTGAAAGCCTCATTTGCAGGGCCGCCTCTAGATCATTGGCCGCCTGTATATTTTTTGATGAGGTTCATGCGAGTGAATCTCTCCATAAAACAGAAATGAGGATGATTTCCCATTTCACGGTCATGTATTATATTTTGGACAACTCGTTATCCAATCGAATATTTACTCGGAAACATATTCCTCACAAAATGAAAATAAATGAATAATATAGTACTGTAGTCATTATTTGTGGTTGATGAACGTTTTTTCTGAAATGATTAGGAATGAGTATTCAAATCTATACAAAGATAGAAAGGCGGATTCCTGAATTTTTCAGATTGTGGTATGTTGCTAACCCAAAACACTACGGAGAGAACAATACAGTATTGCGACTAAAATAAAAGATTTATAAAAAATATCAAAAACGAATCAGAAAATTATAACTCTTCAGTGGAAATGAAAATCACCTCACAAAATGAAATAGCTCTACAAACAATGATGTCGAACATTAGAAGATTGCAAGATCCTCATAAGATCCAATGATTAGCGAATACTTTAATCGATATCACAATCGTAGAATCCTCTAGTGGCATATGGTCTACCTTTTGATCAGAGTTTGTAACAGATACACAAGTGATACAAAATCCTAATTTATTTTGCGAATTTTGTCTTTGATAATTTTTTCACTTGTCAAAATGTGACGTTTTTGGCATTTCAGCCTATAGTAGCGGGTTATTCTGGCCAATCATTCGGTTTCATACTGATAAAATTGCCTTGTCCTTGATAAAACGATGATTACCTTTGAACTGTCGAAACTATAAAGTTAACCGCTTCGATTCTACTGAATTGACTTATATACAAGGATAAAATAAAAATAATCATTCACTTTCCACTTTCTCAGCATAATAATAACATAAACGACACATTCCAATAAACGTAAATCGCTCATGAACATAACCAAGTTTGGCAGATATTGCAAATTACAAACGACGACTTACGTCGTGGTCAAAATTGTAGCCACTTGTAGACCGATTCAAATACTTGAAGTTACCTGAACTCAAATGAAGATTGCGAACGATTTATTTTCATTAAATTCAATTTTTGTAGTTTGAGACGAAACCGTTCTATGAAGATCTTCATACAACGACATAACGAATAATTGTATGTTGCTTCTGGCGCGATTTTCAATTCATAAGGAATTTTCAATAATCAACCTGTACAATGAGAGGTGTGGCTCCATCTCTTGGTATCGTCAGAAAGCATCAGTAAGGTTTACTTCAAACTATCATAATTTGTAGATAGCTATATCTTATGCACCGCGTAAGCATCATATCTCTTCTGGATTATAGAAGGCCTGCATCGTTGTTTGATATTTGAAATCAACTGCCTCATGCTCAACATCAAGCAATGTCATATCAACCAATGACTTGGAAGAGACATCAAGTGATTCTGGTTAATGGTATTAGTACACATGGGCTTATTGCGTTCCAAAATCTTTTCGTTTCCTCATGCATCTGGTTTCATCACGTTTTATAGTAATGCCAAAATAGAGACATATCGTTGAACGTATTCATCGTTAGCTCTGCTTCGATTGAATTATGTTCTTCCTCAATCAAATAGTCTTTCAAATTCGAGTTTTTCCTCGAGCATTTCCTCTCTTTTCTTCTTAATGGAGAGAGTTTGGAGAAACTTCCTTCCAATTTGAATCTCTATAGAATTGGTTACATTAAATATTTATTTGCAGCCTTCATCCATTCTGAGCTCTAACAAATAAGACTTCCAATTGTCATCAACTTCAAATTCTAATAGGATTGAAAGGATCCAAATTAATACTTTTTGTGATAAAATGTATCATGAATTCCACACAATTCTGATGAGTTGAAAAGTGAAATATTGCATTATTTTCATATAGATTCTAACTTAAATATTATTTGTCTAGAAGAAATATAGCTGGTATGAAGTTCCAGAAGAAATAAAGATCAAAATTGGCATGCTTCACGGATAAAAAATTGTTTTGACTTACGCAAGATAGTTCGATCTCCACAGTCTACGTTGGCTGGAATATCACATCTCTCCTTATTCGGATCAGTGTCATCGAAGACTAAACCATCGGGACAAAGCCGCTCCTCATATGAACCTCTTGAGCAAATGTAATAAAGGTCACACTCCTCCAGGTCGGGAAAGAAGCCGGTTCTCTGTGGACATTTGAACTGGGCATGTACACCTGTAAAAATATTTCTAGGATTTTCCAATATTTTTTTTCGAAAATATGTCCAGATGGGTAGTTAGTCATTTAAAATTGAATCTTAGTGCATAAACCTATTGTATAGTCTGTCCCGTATCGAAATGGCGGGAACTAATTTTGTTTAGAGCGTTGTTATACTTTGTTCAACCATCCTTTGCCGTTACGTCATACGTTGTCCAACTTTATCTCTCATTCATGAAATGGATGAGACGGAATTATGACGTCATTAACGTATGTCTAATGTCGATGTGAATTTTATTTGTTATTTTTGACAGTTCAGTTGCCATAGTTTGATTTGCTTACTATTTCTGATCATTTTCGCCTTTTTAATTAATTTTTCGTTGTCAAAATTCCTTTCCGGTATAATGAGAAAGAGCAAAGCTTAAATTTGAAGTTAATTGACTACTTAAGAGAAAGAGATGCTGGAGTGCCGCTTTTACCGTTAAATGCAGTCTACGTTTGTATCTACCTATGTTATGCAAAATGTAAGTTTTTATTGATTTGATTTTATTGAATTCTATAGCGTGTTGCTGATGCTCCAGAAATATCTATTAGAACTAATCAAAAACTAGCTACCAGTTGAATTGAAACAGATAAAGACTACAAAATCAAAGTTCATGCTTGACATGTTTCTGCTCGAGGATCATCGATTCATATCATACATCAACATGCAATAAGAACACGAGTGTATGCGATGTATTCTGCAGGTAGGTAGATACTAATAATAATTTTGAGGTTGAGTGTAAAATAACAGTCAACTAATATAAGACAAACGTAAAACAGCAGAATACGTCACCGATTATGACGTAACGGCAAAGGATGGTTGAACAAAGTATAGGTGAAACATGGAATCTTTGTCACAAATGAAAGTCGTTCCCAATATTATAAATTCCGTTACTGCGGTATTCAGTAGGGATACAGGTTAATTTTTTATGAACCCGTAATCCATGATGTTTCTGGATTAAGTATACCAACTGAATCTGAGCTACCATTTCGATTTGGATCATCAAAATAATTCGAAATTTGGGAATGTGTCACACCTAGTATAAGACTTTAATGAAAAATTAGCGATTATTGGGGGCAAATAAAGAATGGGGTATCGTATGTCATTCAAATTTGAGAATGTGCTTCTCTGTGAACGTTTAGAAACTGGTTTCGGAAATTTTCAATAATTTCACTATTTTAGTAAATATTCGTGGTTCACTTCCAAAAAAAAATTACAAACTCCAAGATTTTTATTTGGATGATCAGAATGCCGTTCAAATGGTGAATGAAAAATGATATTTTGGCATATTGGAGGAGTACGAGGGGCGGAGTTCAGTTACAAATGTTGTTTGACTGTAGAAATGAGTCAACCTGAAATCATTCAGCTACGTAACTCCCCGGCATTTTAGATAATTCTATCCATTTCGCAGTTATCTTCGGGAATCTGAAGGTATGTTCCTTCTTGGCAACAAATATTTACCTTCCCATTTTTGCAAAGAAATTATTTCTTATCTCAGGTTATGGCTCAACAGTTTGAACAGAACCCAAGTTGACAATCTACGGTAAAATTATTATAATTTTGCGAGTACATATATTTATCGCAATAGAAAAATTTTCAGTTAGTATCTTATTGTCAGTTATTCATAAAAAACTAGCGGCCCATTTCCACTAACCTTCGCCTATATCTCTTGAAACGAGAAATTGAAACAGATATATTCGAAATTGAAATCCGAAAATCATCTCAATAACAGATCCCGAATAAATTAATTATATTTTTATTTTTATTAGGGCTTCCAGCATATTTCAAAATTTGAAAATGAAATGTCGACGTTAGGTGTTCTAATTGCCAAATCCTTCATTATACCTGCCACAAAAATAACTCAAGATTATTTACACTTTACTTTCATTATTATTTCGAAAAAAAAATTAAAAGGTCTTGTAATGTAATAGTCACTGTAATGACAATTGTAAAAAATAATTTCAGAAACCTATACACATTTTCAGATGTGTATTTGAGAGCTATGACATAATTCATTCGATATAATCATTAGCTAGATATGATCAATCCCAATAATTTTAAATATGCGTTCCCTCTCATCTCCAACTCTCCCAACAGAATGGAATGAAAGTCCTACCAAAGCATCAATTATATTGAACCAGCCTTCCATTGTTTGTTGATGAAGTGTGAGTAAACCGTCTTATATTTAGTTTTTAACATTTCCCATTCTCCCGATTATTCTATTGCCATCTTATGTCAATTCAAGGCTTGACGATGATTCGTATAATCAGGAATCAAATTATGAGACTCAGCTCATTGATTTTTTCTTATAGTAAAGTGGGTGAAGAATTATATATAATTTTGGATACACTTATTGATGGTTGATCTTGAAAAATACTTGAAGTGTTCAGAATATCATATTAATTATTGTTTGAACGTCATTATTTGTGGTGGATTTCCTATGTTTCTAACATACCACAATCTGAAAAAATTAGAATAATATTGGAATCTAGACAAGTGTAAAAGGGGAGATTTTTCTACCCCGAAAAGTTGCTGCGGCAATTGAAAAACAGTTCCTTCTGGATATAGCAAGACCAATTAGTCAGCAGCTCCTTGTATATCTCAAATTTGCTATCAAAAAAATTACAAAAACTAATTTATATTTGAAAATAATATCGTTAACGATTTGGAAACTTGACAATTTTCGATATTGACATTCATCAAAGATTTGGTATCTGACATAACATTTTGTCGTCGGAGTGGCCATCCGCCAACTCATAGAGATGCAATCTTCCCCAGACAGCATGATCAAACCAGATTCCTTTAATTTTCATTTCCTGTCATTGCTCTCTTTTGCCATAATTTCAGTGTCATTCCATTCTACTGTGTGATTTCCATCAGCAGTAAGAATATGTTCTGATAATTTAGAACCATCTATCTGTCTGTTCCTGACGTACCTACATCTTGTGTTCACTCCTTCGCACTTTCAAAGATAGAGACGTGTTTCATCGATATATTTTTGATCGCACGAACAAAGAATTTGATAAATACAGTTTTTTGGTTTTCGTTCAATATTGATTCATACCAATCCAATCAATACAACGGAAAACATAAAAAAATGTATTCATCAAATTCCCTGTTCGTACGGTCGAAAAAATATCGGTGATACGTCTTGACTTTTGAAGTGCGAAAGAGTGAACGGAAGATGTACATTAGGAACAGACAGATAGATGTTTCTAAATTATCAGAACATATTTTTCCTACTGATGGAGATCACACAGTAGAATGTAATGACATTAAAATGATGTAACTTATTTTACAGATCAATTACCCTAAAACTATACTCAATTTTCTTCTCCTGAAGATACTAATCTTGTTAACGAAACTCGCGTCAAGTGCAAAAAATATCAGTTTTGTGTTAGGGTAATTGATCTCTGAAAAAATTTTCAACTTTCACATCAAAGGTTCGAATCTCAACGTTTATTGAAATGATGGCAAGAGAGAGCAATGGCAGGAAACGAAAATCAGAGAAACCTGGTTTCATCATGCTCTCTGGGGAAGATTGCATCTCTATGAGTTCACTTGATATGGATCGCGGATGACTACCCATCCTGAAATTCAAATTATTACGTTAATGTCATGTTCCGATATTCCTGAACAGTACTGTCCAGTTAATTCAGTCGTTCCGATTTCGCGGACATTCACTGGCAATTATTTCGCGCCAATTTTCGAGGTACCCTGTTAGAGACTGAAAAGTTACTGGTGCTACTGCTGCAGAAGTGGTCCTGTAGTCCCAGTATTCCCTAAATTGAGTTCTTGTGTTCGAATAAACGTCAACGGATAACAGATTAAATTTGTTGTCAGATCATTGCAATTGCAAAATCATCAAAAATGTTTCGAGTTGTACTGGAAGATATTTCCGTAGAAGTTAATGCTGAATTGAAATGAATCCAGCAGATCAATAAAATCTGCGGCAACCCGATTTTTAGAGATTGCAAACCTTCTCACTTACCTACCTGAAATGTTTTGAAATCTCAGAGGTGTAAAAACCCACTACATTTTGAATGTACCCTTCTATTGGTATTTTTTCTATAGGACCTCTATTTTTGTCGAAGATTATAATGTCAGTTATATTCAGTTATAAAGACTCAGTATCAGAGCTTGAGCTCTCTGAATGTTCTATTTCTGTATCGCTATTGCTTAATATTTCTTGCAATATTCAATTCATTTTGAAATGAGATAAGGTACGTCACACCTGTCACCGCTGACAGTTCCTATGACGAATGTCCAATGGCGATCCGTTCCGATATCATCAGCAGTAGTTTACTAGCACTGCAAAAAGAGTTCCGATAATGCTTACTGTGGCCAGTAATACCAGCAATATCGGAACATAACATAAATATAGAATCTTTGACAGATGTCAATCACAAAAATTGACAAAACAAATAAAAGAAAGGAGGGTATGCTTTTCTGGGACATCTGCTCCCGGTCATAAGATTTTGCACAATTTTAGGTCAATAAAAAAGAAACATTTTCCCAAAATTTCAGCTTCCAAACCATTTTGGAACATTTCCAAATAAGCTCTTCTTCAGCACAATTTTTTAAGGCAATACAATACTGAAATAGACATTTCGGAAACGCCGCTTATGTGCGTATTCAGGGTTGCAATCTGAGGTCTGTGGTTGCAATGTAATATAGAGGTAGAGACCATATAGAAAAACTTCTGTGCTTTAGGGATATCGGATTCTTCTTGTTGCAGAATCGATGAAATCTCTCGTGTTATAGAAGCGTTTTAATCTATTCGAGGTTACAGATTAATTAATATGTGGCGAGGTTTTGAATACATCACAAGTTCTTGTGGTGTTGATAGCACTGATAAATAGCGGGCGTTATCAAACGATATTGGTATAGGTATAATTGAAGATCGGTTTCAGTATAATCAGCTAACAGAAATGATTACTGTTGCGATTTTTCACAGTCACCAGTAACTCCACTCTTTTTGCTTTTTAAGTTTTTGATATTAAGATGGTGTTGGTGATCAGTAGCAGGGCAGCGAGAAAGAGAGTTCTTCAATGTTGCTAATATAAACATTGTTTTAGTTCACCTTCTCGCCTAAACTAAGCATAGCATTGGATGCAAATGCAAGAGTTTTCTCTAGGCTCTACCCAGTCAACATCTCTGTGAGCTCGAATATTCAGTAGAAACTGCCGGTATGTTTCATTATAGGCCGCTTTTGAAGTACTTTTTTTTATAGATGCACCCATTGCAACCAATTTGGAGCCTTATAAAATTAACAACTAGATAGATATAAAAAGCGTAAAAATCAAAAATATGCCGAATAATTCAATTAAATGAACGAATCGGAAAGAAAACGATGCATTTATTTGTTATCAACAACACTATTAAGAAAATGTCAGTTCGCACAATTAATCATTCAAATAATCATTGAAAAGCAATATTGCCACTTCGCATTTTCTAAAAATAATTGATAAGAAGTTATTTTTTCTATACATAAAAAAATTATACTAGATTGAAAAATAAAGAAAAGTACTACGACATGACTCATTTATAAGCATTCAAAAGCGTTTGAAATATTTTCAGAAAAGGCCAAAATTTCCCTATCTAAACCATTCCCTCCTTTGCTTATAAGTTTTGAGAACGGAAGCGGTTTTAGTTTCATATAGGTATATTAGTTTTTGTAGTTTTTTGCATAGTAAAATTTGAAGTATATAAGAAGTTGATGACTAATCGGACTTGTTCTATCTAAAAGGTACTGTTTCTCAATTGAAGCAGCAACTTTTCAGAGCAAATCGAAAAATCTGCTTCCATACTTGAACAGATTCCAACACTAATTCTAATTTTTTCAGATTGTGGTGGGTTAGAAAACCAGAAAACTACGGACAAATCATATTAATGAAACGTATGATTTTATGCAATTTTGAGGTACCTTTCAATCTGATTGAAAAAAAAACATTAACCGTGCCAAATCTCTCAGACTAGATACCCTTGTAAATACTTTCCCATATCTTAAATTCCACCTTGAACAAAAATGTTCATACCGAAATAGGTGCAGCAGATCATTAAGTCGAGACCACTTTCGATAAAACTATTCAACTTACCAGCTATCAACACGAAAAAAATGTACGGCAGCATACTGCGAACAACTGATAAACGATCTGCCAAACAATTACTGTAATACCGAAAACGACACTAACGAAAAGTTCTGCGATTCGAAGAAAGTGACTTGAAAGTAACTTTTACCCTTTACGTATTGGAGTCTCGTATGTAAAGAATGCTGTAGCACGTACTGCGATTGACCAATAAATCTTAGCCTTGCCTGCTGTACCGGTTTGATTATTAGATAATGCATTTTTCGTCTGCGGGAGGATTATTCAACCGTGGTAGAGGAACAGCATCAGCCACGTGGAGACTTTGGTGCGCTTGGTGTTACCTTGAAAACGTTGAAACGATGAAAAATTGACAGTTTTTCAATGGCATGTGACTACTCTGAACATGGTTAACGACTGGAAATTTTGCACAGTTTGGTAAATTAACGGGTGATTAACTTTTATCATTGACGGGTATTTTTCTTGAAGAATATTTCCAAATATATTCAAAATTTCAAAAATACACCTGTCTATGGAAATACGCGCCAGCTAGGGTAGGTTATCTTCTGTTCAATTGCATTTTTTGAATTGACTGATTTTTTTCAAATTTTATATACACAACGATCTGAATGAATAATCAATATTGGATTCTCTATACGGAAATAGAGGGAAAGTCTTTTAGTTTACTACGAAAACCTCATGAATTGTAGTGGGATCTGAGTGATACATTGAACTACTGACCAACTTTTTTGGGTTATCTGACGTGTGCTACTCTTGTACAGATTCCAATATTGATTCTATATTTCGTAGTTAAATGCTCAGAATCTCCTTGATAATGTTTGACCAAGAAATATTTGAAACTTACAGCTTCTCAGATGGAATTCGAGGTCTTTCAGCTTGAAATCAAATAAAAAATTGGAAATATTCTGGCTGAAGATGGAAATCAAATGCAGGTCTTTCGGTTGGAAGAATATTTGAAGAATCAAAATTTAAAAAAGTCAATGGATGGGTGAGCTAACTAGAAGAGAAATGTATATTGATATTATATGAATTACGAATGTCCTTCGAATTTCAGAAAACTTTGGTAGCCATTCTTGGTAATAACGGCTATGGGATCCAGATTTTCTGACTGAAAACGCCTCCACATTTTTATGAAAAATTTCACATTTTGCCTTTGTACAAAATGAATAAAAAAATCGAAATTCTCATTGAAGTTGTGAGAAAATTTATAAGGCCCAATATTAAATTTTTCTGAAGCAGTCGATTGTGATTCCCAACCCCACTTTCTCATGTAGTAAGAAGCATTCCACTTTCCACGCATTGGTAAGGGTTGGGAACGAGTTTTTATGTTCTGCAATTGATAATGGTTGTACTACCTCTACTAATTTCAAAAATGCATCTGTCCATGGAGATACGCGCCAGCTAGAGTAGATTATATTCTGTTCAATTGCATTTTTTGAATTCACTGATTTTTTCAAATTTGACATATACAACGATCTGAATGAATAATCAATATTGGAATTTTAATAGATAGATAGGAGGTTTTTTAGTTAACTATGAAAACCTCATGAATTGAACTACTGACCAACTTTTTTAGGTTATCTGACGTGTGCTACTCTTGTACAGATTCCAATATTAATTCTATATTTCATAGTGAAATGCTCAGAATCTCCTTGAGAATGTTTGATCAAGAAATGTTTGAAACTTACAGCTCATCAGATGGAATTCGAGGTCCTTTAGCTTGAAATAAAATGAAAAATTGTAAAAATTCTGGCTAAACATGGAAATCAAATGCAGGTCTTCCGGTTGGAAGAATATTTGAAGAATCAGAAATGAAAAGGGTCATTGGAAGGGTGAGCCAACTAGAAGAGAAATATATATTGATATTATATGAATTTTAATCGAGTGTCCTAATGGAATTTTCTGCGATCTCAGTAGGGCGTTCGACTGTGTTAATCATCAAATACTTCTGAAAAGTTGAAAGTTTATGGAGTAACAGATGCTGTCGTTCCTTCTCAATAGAAAACAATATGTGAGTCTCTTGAACACTAGTGAGAATAACTTCAGGCAAAATGTGAAATCTTCATCACTTGATGCATCGATTGGTGTTCCTCGGGGTTCCATTCTGGATTCAACGCTCTTTTTCATCTACGTTAATGATCTGGAAGAGTATGTGGGTGACGTACCTTCCACTTTTCATACAGACGATACCTCTCTGCTTATTTCTGATGAGTCAAACAGTATTTTTGAAGAGAAAGCAAATAAAGCCCTCGGAGATCATCTCGTCTTGGTTTTCAAATGATTCTTTATTTTTTAATGAATTAAGAACTCAATACATGAGATTCCAAACACTCCACAGAATTAGCGATAATTTGAAAATTAGCATTGCGGATAATTGTCACTGAATTCCGAAACCCCATGTCAGATTTCTTGGTCTCACAATAGACAGCAGTTTGAACTGGAAAGCTCATTGTGATTCATTGATATCCAAACTTCACTCATTGAATTTTATGATGAAAAATTTGAGAACTGTGTTGAATAGAAAACAGATGCCTATTGTAAAATATGGACAAATTGAATCGGTTGAGGTACGGGGTTCGTTTTTGGGGTTTATCATCTAACGCGACAGAAGTCTTTGGTGCTCAGAAAAAAATTATAAGAACAATTTTCAGTGTACCCAGCAGTTACAGCTGTAGGAACCTATTCAAGGAACTGAACATTCTGACTTCGACTGGATTATACATATTTGAGATATGTATCTTTATCAATAGTATCTATTTCGAAAAAAAAATTCGGAGATGCATAATTTAAATACAAGGGTCAGACACAACTTACATGTTCCTCTTGCAAAATATTCGGTGACTCATAAGTCCCCCAATAATATAGGTTCAAAATTTTCAACGAGTCAAGTTCTTATGTCACAGTTTTCAAAACACGTCTGAAAGACTGTCTGGTCCTTCAATGTTATTATACACTCAAGGAATTCATGTGATATGTTATTTTATTGAACATACTTTGTGATATTAGGATGAGGCTAATATTAGATTTTTCTGTTTTTGACGACTCCTATACATTGTAATTTGTCTTTATGGAGAATAAAGGACTAAAAAAAATAAATGTCCTTCGAATTTAAAAAAACTTTGGTAACCACTCTTGGTGATAAAATGAGTTCAAAAAGCGAAATTCTCATTGAAGTTGTGGGGAAATTTATAACGCCCAATATCAAGGCCCACTTTCTCATGTATTAAGAAGCATTCCACTTTCCACGCATTGGTAAGGGTTCGGAACGAGTTTTTATATTTTGCAATTCATAATAGTTGTACTACCTATACTGAGCATATTTTTATACTGAACGTGAAAACCATTGTGTAAAAGCTTAAAACTCATTATAATCCATAAGTAGGTATAATAATGATTCGATGACTCTTCATTTCCTTGGATATGACTCGTTTCCTTCAGTTTTTGTGTGTCAAGGAGAGAGCTGATTTCACTTTATTTTTGATATGATTCGTTTTTATTTCTGCTAGTCTACATTTATAGAAAGTGAATTTGTACATAAAGTAGTGAATTGGAATTCCTTTTGAATATGGAATTGTGGCAAAGTGGAGTAGAGCACGATGCCTGCCGGTAATAACTGAATACTGGGTGGTCAATTGTAACTGGTCTGTAACAAAATCCTTCTTTAAATAAAAATCTGATGAATAGGAGAAGCTTAACACCCTAAAATCAGATTCGGTCTCAATTTTTTGCTATTACGTATATAATTTTTTCAACATTTTGTTTTGAAAGCTCAATATTATCCTTTCTTCTAGTTTTTTTGAGTTCTTAGCCTAAAAAATCTGAAAAAAATGAGGATAAATATTGAAATCTATACAATAAGTGAAGGACAGATTCTCAATCTAGCTCGATAAGTTGCTGCGATAATTCAAAAACAGTTCCTTCTGAAAGGAAAACGTTCAATTAGTAACTTTCCTTATACCTCAATTTTGCCTATCAAAAAAATACAAGAAATAATATTCATCAAAATACTTATCGTTGACGTTTTGAAAACTGTCACAAATATTCTAGTTTCGTTTTTTAAATTCGCTTTTTGTAAATGTCCGAAATTTGAGTTTTGATAAATTTATGTCTCTCAAGAGTGATATCCAGGCGCCATCCATATCAGCCGAATTGATTGAGATGTAAGCATCCGCAGACAACATAGTAAAATAAGATTCCTTCAACTTACGTCATTCCATTCAACTCTGTGATCTCCAACGGCAATAAGAATGAGTTCTGATAATTTGGAACCACTCATCTGTCTGTTTTTGATGTACATCTTGTGTTCCTTCTTTCGTACTTCTAGAGGTCTGGACGTTTCACCGATATATTTTTGACCGCACGAACAAAGGTCTCGATAATTAAAATTCTTTGTGTTTTCTGTTATGTTAATTGGTCTGGAGGGCCCTCATCAACAAAAAGAAAAACAGTTCAGGAAATGGTCCTTCGGTGGATGCAGGTCACCACAAACCAGACCGACCGTTACTACCTGAACAGTCATTAGCCAAAGGTCCGACAACCATAATCAATCCGACGGCTGAGGGAGCAGATCATATCGGCTACAATTTACGACCGAGAAATCATTTAAAAACTGGCAGAAGTTTCTCAAACAACAGTTGCTAGCACCAAGTAGGACATTCTTGAAAATGTCAACTGAGATGTTGGCGAAACGTCGAAAGTCAATACCGATAAATCAACGGATAAACTCCCAGAATACCAATTTCGCATACTCAAGCATCCGTGAAAACCTTCACTGTAACATATATATTTCACCTGCCCCCTGTGACAACACCTGAGGAGTAGGCAGATTGAGACCTCAGCGTGAAGTCACATTTACTCTTGAAAATGGCTCCAAAATCGGAGCCGAAACGTCGAGAACAAAACTCCAGACGCGGTTCAACCCGAACTCAACAACAACATACTACTGACCGCGGAAACATATCCGGATATATATATATATATATATATATATATATATATATATATATATATATATATATATATATATATATATATATATATATGTTGGAATGAAGATTCTCACGGACAAAGTATGATGCGTTGTTTTTTCGGGTTTCATTCCGTGTTCTGTGGTTTTGATCCTCTGAAGGATAATTGTCACGTTTCGACAAAGTCTCATTTGCCATCTTCTAGGTGATGTCTAGAGTTTCGACCTCCGAATTCTCATTTATTGAAACCTACTGACGCGATAACACATCGGAAAAAAAATTTGGAGTATGCTATACATTTTGGGATATTTTTTCTCCTAGAATGAAAAATTAGGCACAGGATCCCTCCCGAATTGAGTTTCAGGCGTATATAGAAGATTTTTATGTGGAGTACAGTTAAACATTATACTGAAAAAAATCTGCTGATCACACACTTTTGATATCTGAATATTATTAACATAAAATTTCTCGGATATTTAAAAAATATCGGTCGAGGTATAATAATGTTGTGAATATTTTTCTTTTCCACATTCTTCATCTGGTCTTCATATGCTTGGAGAATATGAAGTACCTACATTGATAGAGATGGAACAATGTTCTGGGAAAAATAAAGTTGATTTTATTATATAATTGTTTATTGATAATATTTCAGAGCAATAGCGACATGTCCATTACAATTTATAATAAGTGGATGTCAATTTTAATAGTATTGTAACTATTCATATAGTTAATATAAAACTGAAAATATCGGGAAAAAATCGAAATGTACTACATTAAAAACTTATCGTTAAAATTCCTTAACAATGAAACTAAAATAATTATAAAAACTAAAATAACTAGGTAACTATACTAACTAAATGAAAAAAGTATAATTTGATATAATGTGAATAAATAACATGAGCTTATGGCTGATTTTATCTTACGTTTCCAGTTTTACTTCATTTGAAACCCGTTATATATTTCACTTCATAGAAGCAAATAGATATATCAATGTAGAGTGTTTCGACGAAACGATCCAAATGTTTCTGTCAGAAGTAAACACTCCTCAGTAGATATATCGGATAAGTATCATTTAAATTCGTTACAAGAATACTTATATCTACATTTAGGAAATGAATAAGAAAACAATCATACCAAAGCATGTACTTGAATGTAGTAGAATTTATATACCAACGCAAATTAGTTAAATGAAGTTATTGCAATTTTTGGGATATGTATTACACACTCGATTCGATTGAAAAAAAAATTCTGAACAACGTCAACACATAAAATAGTTCAATTCTTGAGAATAATATATCGGTATCGTCCAAGAAATTCAAGAATAGCCACGAAACTTTCTATTGCAATTTCTACAATGTGTTGCATGAATTACGATGATGTTATAAATAACTATACATAGGTATTTACACAAATACATTATTGCTAAAAATCATACTAAAAAATAAAAATACGTAGTTTTTGGATTGATTTTCTACAACACTATCAATTCAAAATGGTTTCCACTTATCAATTCGGAACATTCGTTCAATGATAAATGATGAATAATGGTGCATATACTTTTTACTATACACCATATCACTTTTTTCGTAATGTCACATGTATGTTTAAAGTTTAAAGTCAAAGTGAATCATCCTTCGACTTTAATGTCGAAATTTCGAGTTTAAAGTCGAAATTTCGAGAAAAAAGACGAAATTTCGACTTTAAAGTCGAAGTGGATTTTTATTTTCTCTAGTGGCACTTCTACGCTTTCGTAGTTTGTATCATGAATGCAAATTAACGAATTTCCTCAAGAAGGGAATGCACAGGTAACACTGATTATCGAATAAAACTATGTTTGAATCCATCAATTCCCTAGTTATATAGATAAAACGGTATAAGGCAAAACAGTTGAACAGGTTGGGATAAGAATATTCATAATTTTTGCATTCCATGTAGGTATGAGTTTCAAAAAGAACAACGGAAGTATCGTCCTCATTGAGAAGTGATTCACTGCATTCAAGTTGTTGAAGGAATGAGAACAACTATTTGATGTATAATAAAAGAACAATTACATAATATTCTTGTAAGAATTAGAGGGTGAACCAAGAAAAGATAAATATTATTAGTCCTACGAAACAAATTATCGAAAAAACATTTTTTTCAGTTTCCAAGTTTACATTTGATCCACCCTATAGTTCCGTTAGAAAACAAATCATATATCATCTGTAGTGATTGTCCTTAAACATTAAGCAGATAATGAACAAGCATTTTTCGTAATACATTGGCGATATTTCAAAGCAGATGCATTTCTCTGCCTCTAAAATATAAGACACGAAAATTAAACTAGAAAAGAAAGTAATTATTTTCGAAAAAGGTATTTACATTGGTATATATATAATATATATTTTCTCAAGGGACCAACACATGCAAGCGGAAAAGTATTGCTTCAAATGTGTACTAAATTTTACAATATATTCACGTTTCAAACCCTAAAACCATTAGATTTCAATCACTTTGGTCCAAAATCAGTTAATCAAGCTGATTGTTTTGCATTCATTTTTCCAAGATGAAATTATTAAAATATCATGAATTTCTTGTTTAATTACAGTACACGCATATCACAGACCTACAATATTTACAATCAACAGTCAATCCGTACACAATGATGAAAACTCAAGAGAAAGTGGTTTGATCCAGACTATAATCTATCACATCATATTTGCCACTCTACCGGAGTTAATAAAGGTAGCTTTTTCAGTTGGTAGCCGACATAAAGACATCATTCAGAAAGAAGTTTAATCAATCAGAACACTTTTCGATATTGGACAGTATTATCTTGAGTAATAACAAATATATCTTCGATACAAAATCCATATCTACAAAATCCATATCTACAAAGTCTGAAGTGTGACACTTTAACAAAGTCCAACTTGAGAAAAAAGTGATTATTCTGCACAGGGCTATTTTATAGATATGCTGTAAACCAACCTTTCTCCTAAAGAATACCCTCAGGAAAATTCTTGAGATTTACGAGCACAGTTATTCGAAGATCGGTTTACCAGAAGTTCTGGTAGCTTAGACAAATGATCAAAAGATGGACATATCAGATATCATTTGGTCAGCACATCCGGTTTTTAGATGGAAGAATCTTCACTAGCGAAATGGTGAAATTGTTCGATTTCCCTTGATATTATGAAATGCAGTCTGGTCAAGCTTAGAGCTTTTCACAACAAGAGAGTTGGTTGCTATTTATTCAGAAATGTTTCAAGTATTCAAATTTGTATAAAATCGCAGGAATTGACAGACTTAGCATAGTTTCAGAGGTTGGGGTATCCATAACCAAACATAAAAAATACTCACTGCAAAAATGAACTAAAGAAATGTTTCGATTCGAAAACAAACAATGAACCTAAAGAGCTAGTGGAAGGAAATATTTGTAATTATGGAAAAAATGCCTTTCGAATATCAATATGAACACTGACACACTAATATAAAGGAGAAGAAATAATATTTTTTCGTATTTGGTGGTCAAGAGTCAGTAAGTCCAGATTTGAAATTACCATTGCATCAATCATATGAAGAAGAGTAAAATATGAAGCAGTCAATAGATGTTGAATTATTTATTCTATACCAGATTAATATCGATAGTGACATATAAGGACTGCAGCAAACCACTTTCGAGTTGGATTGTTTAATTATTCATGATTTTTTATCAGTACTTCGATTGGCTGTAAGAATTATTAGATGATCGTATTTTCAATTTCAACATCAACAAAAATTCCTACACATTACATCGAAATGAAAAGAAAAGGAGCTGTGGAATAATATTGGAAACTATCAGTACTCCATTTAAAATTGAATGCCAAAGAGATATAAGCACAAATTCAAGCACTATTTTGGGTCCATCACAAAAACGGGGCACTTCTGCTGATTAATTAATATTAGGTTTGAACCAGCCTACTTTGTCTCTCACAGAAAATTATTTACATGAATAAAACGAGAGTCCAATAGAGGGGGATTCCTAAAAAAGTTAGTGCAAGAGGTCCACGTTCAATCAGCTATCACACTAGAGGTCTGTATATTTCATTTGGGTGACTATTCTGGTTGCTGGAGTTTTGTCTTGAGGAACATTGCTGGAAAAAAATAATTTCGTGAAATTACAATTTTTGACTTCACGAAGATTTTTACTTGTGTCAGTTGCAAGAATGGTGATATTTGACGAACTGCAATTTTACATAGAATAAAATAAGAGTGTACCCAATATGCAAAAAAGATGTAGAAAAATGAATAATACCGCTCTTCGATTTTGCAAATTGTACAAAGGCTCGCGTGAAACCAGATAATGAAAAGTTAACCAATAGCTATCGTGAAAAATTCCATAATACTCCGACGAAAAAAACTATCAGTTGGCATTTGAAGAAAAGCTGTTCATTTCCGTGAGCAATTATACTTCAACATATGATAACTTTTTATTCAATAAAATCTTTTCACAAATGAATTTGAATCAGAGAAGGCAATCTTGATTCTTTGAATAATTCACAATTCCGATTTTCAGTAATTTCAGTGTGCAATTTTAATAGTTTTCACGTTTTCAGTATCACCCTTTTTCTTCGGGTTTGAAGGCCGTCGTTCTTTGGCATTTCATCCTGATGTTTCCAGGGATTCCAAATTCTGTTGAGACTCAACGCTTCTTCTTTTCTGTTGAAATTGTCCGTGTATTGGTGGATCTCTATCGCCTCCCGTACCAGTCGGCTATGGTAACCCTGGTTAGGGGCAATCAGTTTCGCATTTTCAAACAGAATCCTGTGGTTTCCCTCATTGAGTGCGTATTCCGCCACAGCCGACTTGTCAGTTTGCCCTATCCCGCATTTTCTTTCACGCTCTTTGAGCGTTGTTCCCATGGATCTTTTGGTGGTACCGATGTAAACCTTCCCACAAGTGCACGGTATGCGATAAACCCCTGCTGCTGACAGTGGGTCTCTTTTGTCTTTAGCCGACCTGAGGCTTTGCTGGATCTACTTGGTCGGTTTGAAAACCGTTTTCATGTTGTATTTCCCCAATTCCCCAAGTCCCAATTCTGTCTGTGACCCTCAGAAATGGCAGATATGCATTTGCAACTATCTGAGAGTACTCCCTGTTTTGAACTGTGGAACTCTTCGATTTCATGGCAATGTTGATCCCGAGTACACCGTATCCATTTGACCTGAAGGTCACTTGAAGATGTTCCAGTTCTTTCTCTAGATGCTCTGGTTCACATATTCTTCGAGCACGTTCCGTTAGAGTAGATATGACTCCTCTCTTTTGGCTGGAATGGTGGTTCGATAGTGGGTTTTCGGTATACTTGAGTTAGTGAGTTAGTCTAGCACCACATCGTTCAATCAGAGCATCTAGAAATGCTATCTGCTGGTTCTGTTCGGTTTCTATGGTGAATTTGATGCTGGGGTGCCGAGCGTTCAGGTGGTCCAGAAAAAGGTTCAGAGCGTAACGTAGCCACAACGTCGGCTTCAAATCAAAGGCGTCGATTGCTTTCTCTTCAAAACGTTCCATGAAGAAGTTAGCTATCACTGGGCTCAGTGGAAAGAAGGAAGAAATTCCAGAGAACGACGATCTTCAAACCCGAAGAAAAGTAGTGATACATTCCAGTAACAAATATATAAAACTTACCGCTTGTTTCTTCTCCCATGTCTTCATGGCGGATTTATACTTTTCGAATTCGTGGCACCAGTCTGAATATATTTTCTGATAATCGTTACTCTTTGCAGGTGGGGAACAACGATGCGCGTCGACGGTGACATTGTAAGAGCACAAAAGCGAAGCCCCCATCCAACAGTCGTACCTTCCAGCGTCTGCCTCTGTGACTGCAATGATGACTAAACCGTGTTCAGAAGTTTCGATATACTTGTCCGGACGGTATTGAATTTTGTAGCGTCCCTTTTCTTTGGAGTAGTGGTACCAAGTGATCGTTTGAGACGCCAAAACTGCGGGCATCTTGAGGAAGCAGCCCAAATGCAGGCTTTGACCCCAAGTCACTACCATCTTCTTTTTGACGACGCTGCTATCGCAAACGTCAATGGTGCTGTTGGAAACATCCTGCAGTAGTCTATAAACAAAGAAAGAATGTTGTCAGAATGAGGTTATAAATACGAATCACTCCCCAGTAAACCCAACGTATTTGGAACATTTCAAATGGATCACCTTAAAAAATATTTGAAACATTGGAAAAAAAGGTTTCAAAACTGTACTAGAAACGTGTCATGATCAAAACATCAAAGCAATGTCTCTGAGATATTTCAAAAATGGGCGATATAATTTATTATCCAACACATGACAGTATTAACTGTCATTATTGATGTCATTTTGGACAAGTTAACTATCAAATAACACACTGGTGTGTTGATTCATAACTCACTAGTGAGTTATGGATTATAACTCAAGTTCATATTTAAAGTAGTCGTCTGTTTATTTATTACTATTACAAACAGAATTCACATTGATATCGAAATTGAAGGAAAATGCAAACGGTTTATTCCAATTTGAAGTCATTGTGAAATTCGTTGACTCATTGGAATCAGACGCTTCCATTTCTGTACAGCTGCTGGTAGTGCTGGAAGACGCCGACACATTAGAACCTTGTATTTTTTCTGCAATTCGTATTTGGTTATGCACCGATTCTTCTTGGTATCTTTCTCCTACAGTCGAGCCCCTCCCCTTTCCCGTGACACTTCAAAGTAGTAATGTTAGCCCCTGCATTGACCAAAATGGTCGCCGCAGACCTTCTCAGGCAGTGACCGTTGTAGGGCGCTGATTCCTCCAATTAAAAAAACCATTGCAATTCTTGAAGGTATCTTCGACAGCGTGTTTATTCCTACACATTGGCTGATACACTTCCCATTTTCGTAAAAAACAAAAGCGGCTAGAACTATTCTTTGTGCTCAAAGACATGTATTATTCTTTACATAAATTGATCGGGTTGACAGGAAATCCTTCCTCAAGTATAGGAAACTTCTTGATTTCTTGGTTTTAGTGTCCGGCAAAACTACGTGAAAATATTTTCCTTGATCTTGAATATTTTCTATTTTCAAATTGACCAATTCATCGCATCTTCAAGCCCCGTTGATCTCCATTATCAACATGGTGATGAGCTGCCATCTCGTACAAACACCTGTTTTTTTTATATTTCACAATACCCTCCCACCATACAAGAGATGTCTTCTGAATTTCTCATGTTTCCAAAAAGTGTCAGACTAAACACTTGAAATGATTGGTTCAAGAAATGTTTCAGATATGTTCTTCAATCTATGTATTCACATGTAATTATGTTATGTATCAGGAACGTTTCACATAAAACATTGCCTGTGAAAACTTTTATAATTAATATGATAATTTATGGCCCAAATCTATGGCGATGTTTTTCATTGATTTCGACATGCATCATCACAGTATTATATCCCACCGTCATTTTATTTTAAACATCAACTTACCCTGGTGAGTACGGTTTGCAAACGTTCAAATCTTTATCCCAACCGCAATAAGGATCATGGACGCATCTCAGGCAATTGTCATATCTCCTATTGCACATCACCAGATCCACTTGTTTGACTCTGTGATCAGAGGCAACATACAAAGCCTTGTGCTCCTTCGAAATTTCCATTACTTGAATAGGTTCCCCGGGGGTGACATCGAATATGTCCAAAAGAATTGAAGCAGATCCTTCGTCCTTTGCCCATTCAACAATTTTTTGAACTTGACCGTCATCTGAAACAAATTATTGAATTAAATTACTTTATAAAGGAAAGGAGTTTGATGAGCGAGAAATGAAGGCTTTATTTTTGAATGATGTGTTAGACGTGCGAACTAGAAATACTCACTTGTACCGGCGTAATATACAGTGTAATCCAAAATTGCGCCGCCGATATCAACTTTGATTTTGTCCACGACGAGCCTCGTGAAGAAGATATCCCTCTTGAAAAACACCGGCTTCTCGTTTTCATGCATAACAGCGGAATCCATGAGTGGGTGGCTTCTGATGAAGTTCAAGACGGTATCTGGTAGAGTCTCTGTGTCGTTGACGCAAGTTCCCGGTCGAGGTTCTGGAACCCTACTGGACAGGACGGGCAACCAGGCTGAAGAGGACGAAGCCTGCTCCTTGAATTTACCACTGAAAGCGGCTTGGATATCGGAGAGAGTGAAAGAACAAATTGCCGATCCCATCAGTCCGTTGGTTGAGGTTGTGAATGTTCCATAGAATTTGTTGTTGTCGCCAGGCACTTTGTAGATACTCTCTGAAATACGATTTGTTGTCATCACGATTATCAATTATCAGATTTTCTGGTGATAACCATTCACATAAAATACAAAACGTAGCTAACAGATATTAAGAAAATATATCTCTCAATTATGGGTTTCAATTGGCTTCTGAATCTTAATTTTTTAAAATTTGAAAGGTAATGAGTATATTTCCAAGTGTTTTTTTTTGTAACTGATTACGATAAGTTTATTTCGTAACCGTACTTTCATTCCATGTAGTAATTCGAGACTGTGATTGTTGAAAACTTCATTAATTCTGTCACTAGGATTGGAATGGATTGTTTTATTGCTTTATTGTTGATCCAATATCAATTTTTCTAATGAAACAAACAAAAAAAATCAAGTTTACAACAATATCAATTTTTCTGACGAAGCAAACAAATAAAAAATCATAAACATTCGACATAGTCAGGGTACCCTAGCTAGTTGGCAGATACAATTCGTGGTACAAGCCCGATAAGAAGAATGGAATACAATCTCCTTCCTTACACAATGAAAAAATATTATATTTCCAAGAATAAAGCAAGGAAATTATCAATTGAGAAGAGCTGCTACACTTTAGGTGAGTTCTTCGATTAGGTTAGTGAATGTTCTTGTTTGTTTGAACCAATTTGATTTGTGATTTACATAGATTTCATAGATGTCCTGACACTGTACTTCACTCGTACGCATTTCCGCATCAAAGATATATTATTATTATTATCCCGTTTGTCAAAGTTCTCAATTGGATAATGGTAATCTCCAGTTCTGAATCGTGAAGTTTCACCAAATCATCGACTGCCAACTATATTATAAAGAATATAACGTTCGTCTTATCACAATAAACTAGGTATTAGCAAAATACGTCTGAAGATATTCAGAGTGCGTTTCTGGTGTCGAAATAACCTTTTTTTTTGTATGAAAATGATTTCCAAAATTAATTCCTTTTGAAAAACGATTTTTCTAAAATGTGACAAAAAACAAACATTTTGAAAACAGTCGTGATTTTCGTTTTGGAGGTTTGTGGATCGCTCCTTCTGATTTTCGATATAAGAAAGCCGCAGTATGGCCCATGCACAAAAAATGCCTCGATTTTACCCATCTCAGTTATTGACCGAAAATGATGAGAGGATCTGGAAGTATCTACGTTCAGAATAAATTAATTTTTTTGAGAAGATATTGAACAATTAAAAAAAATCGTATCTTGGAGGAGATGTATTTTTGGTCACTGTTTATACAAAAAAGTTTCATTTTCTTTGAGAACACGCACGGGAAATATTTACTGATGTTTTTTTTTTTGAACACGTACCAAAAAATGATCATCCGATATTATCAATAGTTTTTTTTATTCAGTACTCTTGTCCATTACTTGTGTGTGGCAATAGTAAAACATTTCGCAATCGCTTCACTTTTCGAACTCAAAGCATGAAAGGATCATATATAATACAAAACGTTTTTCTGTGGTGGAAGGAAATGCACGATGCTACCCGGTCAACAAAAAAAAAATCGACAATGTAAACGCCAATCGCACGAACAATGCGGAATACTTACGGATTTCATTGAAATAAAAAGGAAATTCTCCGGGAATGGAGCAGTTGAGTCTGGCTTTGAGATAAGTGGCCCAGTTTTGCGAAAGGATATTCTTTCCTCCGGTGTCCTTTTTGCACACTCTCGCTACTCTGGAATAAACGCTTTTGCCGCAGTTGATGTATTCCACAGCGGTTTCTCTGAAGAAGAATAAAACGTAATCGCCGATATCAAATGAACCCACGAAGTTTGGCTCTGAAAACAAAGAGATAAATTATAGAAACGTCATCTCGAAAGAGTTATTTCGTAATAAAGTAATAGTCGAATCGAAGAATCCGTAAAATGTATTCGTTTCCAGGAATTATGTGTCATATATTACTCACTATTCTTATTACTGGACCAACATTATAAAACACATTCAAAGAAAATGTCCTCTATCGCCTGATACATGAAAGTTTCGAGAGTCGTATACCAGGATAGTACGAAAGCGTTGAGCAGACATGCAATTTTTATTTTCCTAATTTCGAGTTACATAATTTACTCACTGAGGATGAAACTTTTTCTAGAGATTAATTACCAAATGATATTTTTGTACTCGACGCGCATTTCGCTAACAAGTTCAGCATCTTCAGAAAAAAAAAATTGATATCAAATCTAAAAACTAGGGTTAGTTGTTTATATACCTAAAGTTTTCCGGTCCGATCTGGACTTTGTTACTGCTACTTATTCTAATGAATTTCTCAATAATGAACTAGTGCAGTCACTAGCTGCCAAGTTTTTTTGGTGCGTCATCTGTTATCACTGATTATTCTGATTACTTTATGATTGAAAAGAGGGCTGAAAGGAATAACTACACATGCTTGATCAGTTTCAGATTGCTTTTACCAATTTTGTGGTCATTGTCTAGAGCGTATTGGGCGACACTTGATCCTTCTACA
The DNA here is from genome assembly GCA_032362365.1 of Zygogramma bicolorata. Taxonomy (NCBI): domain Eukaryota; kingdom Metazoa; phylum Arthropoda; class Insecta; order Coleoptera; family Chrysomelidae; genus Zygogramma; species Zygogramma bicolorata. The sequence goes on from JAVJAQ010000951.1 coordinate 76,886, forward strand.
CTTCTGTATTTCATGTGTGCAGAATTCTCCTTGAAACGGGTTTTAATAGCTCGTCGGCTCTGGTCGATGTATCGGTTGTTGCAATCGTGACAACTGATTTCGTAAATTCCCGACTTCTCTGAGTTTTCTTATTTATTTTTCGGGTTCCAAGAAGCTCTTGTAATTCGTAAGATGTTTTGTATGCAACTTTCATATTCACTTTATCGAATATCTGTTGAAGTCCTATAGTGTATTGAGTTTCATATGGAAAAGTCGAAGATTTACGAAGCGTTTCCCTAAATTTACATTTTCTAATCATCTTATCAACTATCTCTGGGTTAAAACCGTTTACTTCAGCTACGTACAGCTTATCCAATCCATCTTGGCACAGAACTCATAACGTATATGCCCAGCAATCTCTGTGAAGTATACTAAGGTGAAAAAACACGTATAATATGTGTTCACTGTGTTGAAATTTATTTCTAGAAGGTGTTTTTTCAATCGTCATGGTCTACACTACCAGTGTGCAACTGGAAAAGTATCTGAGTTTGTGCCAAGATGGATTGGATAAGCTGTACCTAGTCAGTCTCCTTTCATTGTCGTACTTATATTTTTTCAAATCATCTTTCGAACAATCTGTTCAGGACAGTCTCGAATTACCTACACAGTAGGTTTCGGCTGGCAAATGTCAAAAAAACAACTTCTTCCCTGGCTTATACCACGAAGGGCATTGAATTATATCCGACCGGTGCCAGTGCAGGTTTCTTCACAGAAGTAAATCCTGCATTTGCTTTCGTAGATACAAATGAAGGAATTGATTTTCAATTATAGGGACGGACACACTTGCAGACCGGTTTCGGGCTATTTGGCCACTCGTCAGTGCAATGACATCATGTTGATGATGGCACCGCCTTGCACTGACGAGTGGCTAAATAGCCCGAAACCGGTCTGCAAGTGTGTCCATCCCTATAATTGAAAATCAATTACTTCATTTGTATCGACGAAAGCAAATGCAGGATTTACTTCTGTGAAGAAACCTGCACTGGCACCGGTCGGATATAATTCAATGCCCTTCGTGGTATTAGCCAGGGGAGTAGTTGTTTTTTGACAGGTGCCAGCCAAAACCTACTGTGTAGGTAATTTGAGACTGGCCTGAACAGATTGTTCGAAAGATGATTTGATTTAACGCCAGTCTTCAAGTATGCCCACTGACTATGTCAAATGTTTTTATATGTTTTCATAGGGAAAATTATCAACCTATGGACAGGGAATTGCAGTGCTGCCAGTTTATGTTGTGTACAACGTTTCTAGTCATTTGAAATGTTACCAAGAAGCTCTTGTAATTGTAAGATGTTTTATATGCAACTTTCATATTCACTTTATCGAATATTTGTTGAAGTCCTATAGTGTATTGAGTTTCATATGGAAAAGTCGAAGATTTACGAAGTGTTTCCCTAAATTTACATTTTCTAATCGTCTTATCAACTATCTCTGGGTTAAAACCGTTCACTTCAGCTACGTACCTATTCAGTCTCCTTTCATTGTCGTACTTATATTTTTTCATAGGGAAAATAATCAACCTATGCACAAGGAATTGCAGTGCTGCCAGTTTATGTTGTGTACAATGTTTCTAGTCATTTGGAATGTATCCGAACATGTTCGTGTCTTTTCGATCTCATCGTTTATTCAACACTGAGGAACCTTAATTTCGAGCTGTAACTCGAAATTAGCACTTATTTCCAGTTGCAACTCGAAATTGAGAAAAAAAAAATTGCATGTTCGCTCTACGCTTTCGTAAGATAGTAAGTACATTATCAGATTTTGATAAACATTCGAGACATCTTTCACTTATTTCCATTAGGAAAAAATAAACTTCCGAACATCTGACTTTATCGGAAGATTAGGAGGAAATCTATTGGTGCCATAAATGATCGAGAATTGCTGGACGACTATGTTCATGATTTTGGGCCCCAAACAAATTATAATAGCTTTATCGGTGAAATGAATTCTTAAATAAAGTGAAACTGTGGTGAAACAAAAGTATCTTTCTGAAGCTGTATACAAATAAGGTTTGCAGTGGATGTTCAGCGATTTAGCGATCAAGAACACAACCGGCAAAATAGTGATCAATCGTCTACATAGTGATATCCATAACATTGACCTGTAACTTCAAATGTCGAGATTACCATACCACTGAATTTTGTTTCATCCTGCACCGACTCGCGTTGGCGGTGCCTTCTTGAAACTAAAGGTAGAGTCCAGAAACTGATTAGATAAAGTGATGATAAGGATTCAGTTTTTTTACATTCACGCAAAAAACAAATCTCTATTTCACTAGATTGGTGCAAAATCTTCACTAGAGCAATAAAAATTGAGTTACACTCATTTGTCATTCAACTACAGTGATAGACACATGTCAACATTGAATGAGATTCAAGAATCCGAAAAATTTCACGTTGAATCTGTTCCATAATATAAATGAATCAAAGGTATCCGTGATGACTGCCTTACGTCAATACAACACCACAAGAATACGGAAAAGGCATTTTTCGGCAACCGTCCGGGAGGTGATAATTTTATTTCTTACCGATTTCAATAAAATTTTGTTCATTTTTGAAACGGAAAAATGTACCAATTCATTACCTTCCCGGTATATTTGAATCAGGTACCGTTGATTATAGTAGTTTTCTTGTTGCTACGTTGTTGCTATGTTACTTGTTTATAAACAGAACTTTGTTATCAAGCTGTGTTTGCGGTAAAAACGTGTTTTCTACCCCAAATATAATGGAAGATATTTTGAAAAAAGCTGAATAAGCAAGAGAATCATTAATTCCATCGAAAAGTGAAGCCGTATACCAAAAAGAATACAAGATATATCTGGACTGGCTGACACGGAAAAATGTTATGCCAGAAGATGTCACTGAAACTGTATTTCTGGCATATTTTCAAGAACTGGTAAGGAATTTTCTATGTTTTTCGGTAGTTTTGGTAGTAATTGTGTTTATTCGTTGCAGTCAGAAACGTATAGTCCGAATTCTTTATGGACTAAATGGTCAATGCTAAAATCGATGGTGACTATACATGAGAAACGAGATATCACCAAGTTCAATGAACTACAGGCTTTTTTGAAACGGAAGAGTAAGAGTTATAAGCCGAAAAAGTCTGCTGTTTTATCTCCTAAAGATGTTATCAGATTTCAAAAGAACGCTGTTAATGATATTCACTTATTGCATAAGGTAATTTTTTTCTTATTTTCCTTTTTGTGTGTATTTATTTCCTATTTTTTGTTATAGGTTGTTTTGATTATGGGTTATTTTGGAGGATGCAGAAGTCAGGAACTTTTGAATATGAAGATATCGAATATAGAGGACCGGGATTCCGTTATGGTAGTGAACGTACCGGAAAGTAAAACTGGTGTATCGAAGAAATTTACAGTTGTGGATGAAAAAGAGTTCTCCGCTTTGCCTTTATTAAGACTTTATATGTCTTTGCGTCCTAAAGGTATTGAACGATTTTTTTGAGCTTCCGACAAAATAAATGTACATCTCAGCCAATTGGAAAAAACATGTTTGGGAAAATCCCCAGCAAAATCGCAATGTATTTATGATTGCCAAACTCATCTTCCTATATGGGACATTGCCTTCGTCGCACTTCTGCTACTGCTCTAGCCAATGCAGCAGCAACTATGACTAACTTAAAAAGACACGGAGGTTGGAAAAGTTCCACGGTGGCGGAGGGGTATTTGGAGGATAGCATCGAATTGAGAAATAAAACGGCGCGTATGTTGTCTACTTTGCCATTAGAAGAGGCAGGTACCTCGACTGTAGTGAACAGAAGCTCCAGCCATACAAAAGAAAAAATTGTTTCCAGTGGCGGAATAATTTTCAGGGAACATTTCAAAATTGTACATTTATTATTTGTAATGACGTGAATAAATGGAATATGGTTCAGTTTTCATTTCATAAATATATACATAGGTGAAACAGAGTAGAAGTGAAGAGAAAAAGTATTTCGATTTAATTCGATTTAATTCACAGATGTCAGAAGCATCTACCCACTATATATATATATATATATATATATATATATATATATATATATATATATAATTTTATTTTAACTTGTGAAAGGTAGAGGGAATTATAAAATCTATAATGTCCCAAGGGAGTTATGACCCTCTTTATTGATAGCGTAACTATGACGATATAAGCTTATAATATCCCGGTCAGAAATAAAATCATTAATAGAACTGATTTTCCATACAGCCAATTTTATTCACACCATTTGTAGGTCCTTCGAGCCGGATTTGCATTTTCATTGTGAATTGAATCAAATCATATTCGATTACATTATGAGAAATTAAGTTACGCATTTGTTCACCATTAGTCATTTGTAACATTCCGAATAAATATACCCAAAAAAATATACCCTACATAAGTGATATTTCGGTTTGTTAATTATTATTTTTTCAGTATATGTTCAAATATTCCATTTGTTTCCGTTGAACCACAAAAGTGCTATTCCAAAAAATTTCAAACCGTTTTATGCTGCTCTCACTCGCAATAATCTTAATAGCCCAGTGAACGATTCACTTGTGGATATCTTGCTTCTTATCTAGTGATTTTTTTTTTAATATTTTGGAGATGTCGAAATCAAAGGACGAACTGAGGTTAGAAAGGATCGTAGCTCAAAGAGGAAACATATTCAAGCGTGCTCAAATATGTTATGATGCAAGGAAGGCTTCAGAAATTGGTACTGAAAATGAGACCATCAGAAAAAATTTCATTATTTGATAAACTACTACGTTGGAAAAAACCGTCACTGAATACCAATCAATTATAGTTTAATGAATGGTTTTGATGTTTCCATTGCTATATTGAATGTCTTGCTGCAACATTTTTAGTTCAGCCGGTGAGTAATGAAATCATTAACATAACTAATTTTCCATACTGTCGATTTTATTCACATCATTTGTTGGTCTTTCGAGCCAGATTTGAATTTTCGTTGTGAATTGAATCAAATCATATTCGATCACATCATGAAAAATCAAGTTACAGCCTATCCAATCCATCTTGGCACAGAACTAGAATAGAATAGAACTAGTAACCTATATGCCCAGCAATCTCTGTGAAGTATACTAAGATCAAAAAACACCTGTGTTGAAATTAATGCCTAGAAGGTGTTTTTTTTATCGTCATGGTCTACACAATCAGTGTGCAGCTGAAAAAGTATCTGAGTTTGTGCCAAGATGGATTGGAAATGCTGTACGTATTTGTTCACCATTAGTCATTTGTAAAATTCCGAATATACCTGGAAAATATACCCTATCTAAGTGAAATTTCGATTTGTAAATCATTATTTTTTCAGTATATGTTCAAATTTTCCATTTGTTTTCATTGAACCACAAAAGTGCTATTCCAAAAAATTTCAATCCGTTTTTGTCGCTCTTACTCGCAATTATACCCAGTAGCCCAGTGAACAATTCACTTGTAGATAGTACTTTAATAGGTGGTTTTGAAGATTTACATTGCCATATTGAATATCTTGCAGCAACATTTTTAGTCCAGCTGGTGAGTAATAAAATCATTAACAGAACTGATTTTCCGTACAGTCAATTCATTCACACTACGATACTTTGTGAAGAGACGTTCTTGTTGTTCGTTATACTTACTCCAAACAACTCTTCGTATATATATATTTCGGGCTCTACCCACTTAGTCTCCGGTGTTGGAATCAATTCGGAAATCGCAAGATCCCAGGTCGCAGTAAACTCGGAGACACCTGAGTATTACGGAGAGTAATCGGGCCCGCAGCAATAATCCGTTTAGTTGCGGAGGACGGGGAGCCCCCCAGCCGGAAACACCTTTGAGTGTACGGTTACCATCGTCGGACCGAATATAATCTCCCGTCCTGCGTGTTCCCATGGCCACCGAGAAGGGTAAACGTTTACAAGGACAATCAATTACGTTTTCGTTCAACATCTTTAATTACGAGGGTCACAATTAGGAATTAGGCGGGCTGCAGGAAGAGCTGAATTCGCCCGATTTCTCAAAACGGTCGGGTCAGGGGGTTTAATGAGAAGGAAGGTATCTCGATGATGTCGATGGGTGAAGTGTGGGTGGGGTATGGTTGCAGGATATATCGGCTATGTAAGTTTTTCTTGTACGGTTGTTTGCTTAGTCGATACTTCACATGTGCACGATTTCACACGATTCATCAGTGGCGGATCTGGGATGGAAAATTATAATATTGTACTTACGAAATTTTGACAATTGTCTCATATAGCGCACTCAGTTCCGAAAGAAAAGAATTCTTCAAATATTCCTGAAAAACAAACGGTGTTTGGTGTCATATTTGGCCCATTTGAATATGTCTTCGAGTTCATTAATTGTGCCTCCAAATTGGTTTTCACTCAGTGATTCTAGCCTTGTCAATTCAATATCGAATATTCCATTCATTTTCAATTTTTTTCCTTAATTCCTTTAAGTCGATCACAATTTGAATTTGCTTATTATATTTTTTCATTTAGCACTGATTATTCTTGTTTTCGTAAATGGTTAAATATCGTAAATGTGATTAAGTCCATCACATTATCTTCGCCCAATTCATGTATAGCTGTTTATATGCAGATTCACACAAAAGGAAAGCCCTGTAATGTTCGAAGAACACCGGTGTAACGCTTGATAATGATTCAGAAGAGCACCGACCGTGAAAATATCAACAGAAGAGAGAAGTCTACGACCCTTCTACGATGTTCCAATGAAGTGAGCGAGTCTGTGAGCGAAGAATCACCAACGAGACGGATTGCCTTCTGAATAGAATCGAAAAGCTTCAATTAAATTTTGTGGTGCCGAACTCCATATATGAGAACTATATTCCAGGACAGGCCGTATCTGAGCCCTGTAGATAGTGTAGATAGTGTAGATCATTAGAAACTGACGAGAAGTGCAGTATTTCTTCACACGAAATAGAAATCCAAGTTTCTGAGAAGCATTTCTGGCGATCGATCTCCCTTGGTTTTCCCACGAGAGATTATTACTGATCGTTATTCCTAGCATCGAGATACTTGACTTTGTAGAAATAGTTACTCCTGACATCTGAATACTAGATGATGATAGATCCTTACATACTCAATTTCATTATTGACAAACCATCATGGAGTCAGAATATGCAAGGTGTTCAATTAGAAAATACACGAATATTGATGCTCGAATGTGAAGAAATGCGACCCTGTATCACCCTATATAAAATTGTTGAAGTTGAGTTGATTTAATTTTTCCGGAGTATTTTGTGAAAAATGCTTATAACTCGGGATGACGGTGAAATTAGTAGTAGAGGCATCTGACGAATAGAAACGTGTGGCTAAATCGTTTTTTTTTTAATGCAAGAAAAGGCGAAATATGACCTTCTCCCGACCTTTGAACGAGGGAGAGCGCGGCGTTTGGGCTTTAGATTTATGTATACAAATTAATAATTTTAAACGACGTCTAGCAAATTGACATAATTTCAAATGCGGCTGTTCTTTCTGTAACATTCAGATAACAAAATATCCGATTTTACTTTTTTTTAACAACAAGGTAACTAATGGACTAATTTGACTCGGGGGCTATTTTTTTGTATGAAATGAAGGTACAAAAATCTAAAAGGGACACATTTTTGAACATACTGGATGCGGTGTCACAAGCTACCACTTTTCTTTTACAGTTTTTACCCTTAGAGGGTTGAAGGGACATTTGCAAAATTCATTATATAATATTTTCAAATTATTCTTATTGAAACAATCATTCGGCAAAATTCCTTTTGATTTCAAAATAAAATCAATCATCATCATGAATCGATCAGAATTTAACTAAATCCGACGGATTTTTCAGTACTTAAAAATAATTGAGTGTGAGGATTTATTATTTATCTTTTTTCTTGTCCGAATCAAAAAATAGAAATTACTTCTACGAAAGGAAGCAAAAACAAAAAAAAAATACAAACACTCCCTGTTGATGAGTACGTGCATAGTTCTCTATTTTGATTTATGTAGATATTTCCAATTATCAACAGAGAGTTTTTGTGAATTTTTTGGATTTCCCTTCTTTCATAGAATATGAGATTTCTATTTTCCGATTCGGAGAAAAAAAGTCAAAAAATAACCACACCAATTTCATTCTCTCCACAAACACCCAAGTTCCTAGCGAATGGAGTGATAACAAAAACGGGATTTCAATATATCATTATCATAGCCTATGGTTGTATTGCGCTTTTGTTTCAAAATGAATGGGATATTTCAAATTCCACGGTAATATGATAATTAAATCGAACAGAATCGTCACACTGCCACGGCACTTTGAGCTCTCATTAAAATTTAGTAGAGGCTGATTACACAATTATCTCTTCGAATAATTGAATTATTCTATCATCGTTACACCACGCCCGTTTAAAATTCAACGCGCCACCTACTGACACAGGACACAGACCTTTTTACCTTATCTCATTAACCAGACACAATTATCGCTTCGGTTTCATAGACCAGTCAGAAATTTTGTTCAGTTGCATATCAATCATAATTGAAGAAATACGTCGAAGCAATTGATAGCAAGAAAATATTTTAGAAGCCACACAACTAAAAACCAAATACTTCTAGGTACCCATTAGTAAAGTGCGGTCCACGAAATCCTAGAAAATTCAATAGAATATATTTACAATGCCGATTCTGTCTTCACGCTATGAACGCTACCTTTTTTCCGTGAGGGCAAATAATGTAATTTTTCCAAATGGCATGTGAAATAAAAGCTAACGTTAAATTCTGAAAAATCTTCCTTTATGTTCCCAACAAAAAGAACTAGTTCAATCAACTTGAAATACCCCATTAATTTCAAAAATGTTATTATGAAGTATTATCAAATTTTGAAATTTCTTGGTTTGTTGGTTTGTTTGAAATATTGAGAAAACAATATCACCTATAATCGGTATTTTATTCAAAATTAGGGAACGTTTGCCGTTAAAATTTTTTTTTATTTTTTTTTTATTTATAGTAATATATAAGATAATATATTATACAGTAAAAAATATAAATGGAATTGGACAATTCCAATATATGATTGGCAATAAATAAAAATAAAAACAAGAATTAAATAACATCTAAAGGAGAAGATTCTTCTTGTTCATAAAACAAAATATACGCATCGGAAGTCACAAGAGATTTGGAGGAGATTGTTGCCACTTGGGAATCATTGTAATCATACCACTTTCCAACATAAGGATGTCTGTAATGTCCACTGTATGTAGTGCCGTTTCTTGGGTAATGCACAACAGGATGCCCATGAATTTTTGAGATACCTGCTTGAGGGACTGCACGAAGATGTCAATGGAGCCATAAATAATCGCAAACAAATCCCAACAGAAATCGACACTGAGAAAATGCAGAATTCATGGTTAGACAATTCCAACATACTGGACAACTTCGTCGGACAATTAAAATCGACGTTAAAATGCACATATTGTGGTCACTGTTTTGTGTCCATTGAGCCGTTTTGGGATCTTTCGTTGCCTATTCCACAAATAACTGGTGAACTCAGATTATCGCATTGTTTAGATTTTTTTACGAGAGAAGAAACTTTGGATGGAAATGAGAAGCCGACATGTTCTAAGTGTGAAGAAAAACGAAAGTGCTTGAAATCTTTGGCAATCCATAAGTTGCCCAGGGTTTTTGTGATCCATCTTAAACGATTTTCTGTAACAGACGGTTCGAGAGCAAAACTAAATGTCAACGTAGATTTCCCTTTGGAAGGTCTGGACATGAGCATTTACGCAACAGGTAATGTAGCCCCCAGTTGCTACAATCTTTATGCATTCTCCAAGCCGTTAAAATATCTGAAATATATTTATTATTCTTTAGCGTTTTCCAAACTCCAGTAATTGGTTTCTGTTTGGGGATCGGCAAAAAAATTGTGATCAGACCGTTGAAAATACTACAAAACGAAATTGTCAAGTGTATATACAAATTAAACTACTAGGAACCTACAGTCAACGTATCCAAACCGAAACGACTCCTAGATATTTCCTCCCTTCATGAACTCAAAATTTGTACCCTCTTCAACCAGATTAAAAATAACTTTGAACACTAATTTGGTTTTCAAACCTGTTAGTAACCATAATAAACATTCTACAACAAGGCATTTGAACAATTTGTCCGTTATTAAAATGAAAACAAGTTTTGGTTAACAATCGATTTATTTTCAAGGTATAAAATATTACAACGAATTAACAAACTGGCAAACTGAAATTCGAAAACGACCTGAAAAAATATTTATCAACGTAAGTTGGACTTTTTTGTTTCACAGTATCTTTTTTACTATTTGCACACTTGTGAACTTACATTATAGACCAAGAGCCCGTGTCACTATTTTTGGTAGTGATAAGTTTACGCCCATCGACCACTGAAACTTGTATTATCGATGTCGACGATGCTACAGAGATTCTCGCCATACATGATTTCCGGGGCGAAGTTAGGGTAGGGGGCTGACCGATCTGTATAAAAAAAGTGAGCAAAATTTGTCGTAAGTTTACGACTGAGAACATTGGGAAAGCAATGATTTCAGAAAAATAATCCGACGCTCGCTTATTGTCAGTCGCCTACATCGTGGCGTTCACCCGCTACAACCCTCGAAATATGTATAAAAAAACAACAACAAAGAAAAACCAGTTTACAACTGACAGTGGGGCAGATCTTACCATTAGCATTTTAATGACACAAATTTCGCAGCCCAGCCTTATTCAATGGGGCGGAAGGGCACTGGGCCCACCTGTTTCGCAAGAATTTCTAAGTTATTTTTTATGATAAGCTCACGACTGATTCCTTCATAATAATGTTCAATTTCAACTGTCCAATTGAAAAATGCAATCAACAGTCATCAAACAAGGGGTGCAAATATTGCAGTTCGTAAAAACAAGTTCCTGGAATAGCGCTCTATAAAGCTTGGCTACATTTTTATCATAAAAATCATATGTTTGTGACTGACAATCAAACATTTAGGTACAACGTAAGTACGCGAATATGAAAACACCTTTCTCAGCTGTTTATTGTATGGATAAAGCTCACTTGGTAGCTAAACTGACAAGTTTCTTGCATTTGCAAAGTGCAGGTATAATATGACAATTATTGAAACATCGGCCCTAAATTTTTCAAAACAGTAATTTGACGACTGACACTTCGAAATTTACCTGAAGTGGACTCTGCTGGATCGATCAATTCACGTGTCAGTCATCTCATGTATCGGTGGAATGTTGTCAGTCAACAAATGCAGCGTCGCGCGAAGCACCCTGATCTGTATATTCAGAGATTACTTGCAATTTCCGAATGTCCGTACCCTCTATGAAATGTTTATGAGTGACAATCATAAAATTTAATTTATATTTTCTGACTATGCATTTCAAGAATAAATATAGGTATTTCAGTTCATGATTCGTTTGTTTTCCAAACCAAATTGGAACTCCAGTACGACCCTGTTGCCGACATCTAAGTTTACCGTCACAAAATAATAACTATCTGTATCACTGTACTTGATTCTCCACATTAAATTTCCACAGAGATTCCTCACTTCAAAATATAACAATTTGACCCAACTTGCTCATATAAAATGTTGCTAATGAGGGAGATAAAGTTCAAATTTTGAGTTTGTTTTTTTAACTTCCAATGGTTTTGGATATTAATGAAATTATAATCTGGGAAATTTGTGGTATAAATGTACGCTTCAGTTTTTTGTTGTTAGCGCTATTCAGTTGTAATCAATTTTTTTTTCATTCGATATCGTTACTTCTGATGATTTAAACAAGCATTATTTTGGTTTTAGTCGTGCGAGATCGTTTTCGAATCGATTTTATATGAAAGTGATTCGCCCTATGCGAATTGAACAAGAATACATTTTTGTGTAGAAAACTGTAGAATTCAATAATCTGCGATCGAAACCTCAGAAAAAATACATGCGAAAAAAAGTTAGGGTTTGACCCACCCCTGAATGGAATCTTGAAAGGAATGTTGATACTTTTCATCCGTGATAAAACGGATTATCAACTCTAGGGATTTAATTTTTTTGTAAAGTACCGTTTCGGAGATTTCAGATTAAAACCATCCCGAAAGTTGCACATTCAAATGGCTGTAGCTCATTTAGGTAGAATTTTGACATATTGGGCTTTCATCTTGGGCACGCCTTTAAATGGCCATAACTCCCTAAGGGACCATTTCTGGACACTGGTTTGTGTGTGAACTTTCTCAACTCTTCCTGTAGTTGAAATTCATCTATGTAATTTCAGGACACCCTTTATACATATATACAATGCTTGAAGCGCTTTTCCACTGAAATGACGCATGTTTTCAATTTTTATCGGGCCTTTGCCACACTTTACATGATTATAGGTGACAGGTTCTTGATGAAGGTGGTACAACTAACGTCGTGTGAATTTTTTGAGCATAAACTTATAATATTGAAGTATACCTGAATATTTTTGCAACTTTTCAAGGGCCCAGTTTTTTTTTGCCACGTGGTACGTGACTGACGGTAATGGATTCTCGATTTATGCATAATAGATTACTTGCCCCTAAATTTTGAAATGTAAGCTTATCATAAAAAAATAGTTGAAAATTCTTCCGAAACAGGTGGGCCCAGCGCCCTTCCGCCCCATTGAATAAGGCTGGCCTGCGAAATTTGTATCATTAAAATGCTAATGGTAAGATCTGCCCCACTGTCAGTTGTGAACTGGTTTTTCTTTGTTGTTGTTTTTTTTATACATATTTCGAGGGTTGTAGCGGGTGAACGCCACGATGTACGCGACTGACAATAAGCGAGCGTCGGATTATTTTCCTGAAATCTTTGCTTTCCCAATGTTCTCAGTCGTAAACTTACGACAAATTTTGCTCACTTTTTTCATACAGATCGGTCAGCCCCCTACCCTAACTTCGCCCCGGAAATCATGTATGGCGAGAATCTCTGTAGCATCGTCGACATCGATAATACAAGTTTCAGTGGTCGATGGGCGTAAACTTATCACTACCAAAAATAGTGACACGGGCTCTTGGTCTATTAGTGATTTTTGGAGGTATTCCGATTTCATTACTATTTTTATTTACATTATTGTAATTTTTTTCCCCACTACAAACATAATGTATGTTTCTTGGGAAATGAATAATAATTACGATCATTTCATTTTTCTGACGATGCAATTGTTCCATATTTCTCTACTCTTCTGTGAATTGTTTTCTGCCACAATGTGCCGTTGCCAAGTTACATTTTTTGAATTTCGGAAGTGTCCTCAAAAGGTAAGCGTCCATAGGTACGCATCGTACGTATCGTACGGATCGTATAAAACGGATCGATTTGTGGTAGTGCGTCCACTGTATCCGTACCGATCGGATTGCCGATGCGACGGTCGGCTTTTAGTAACATTCGCATTTTCGTAGTGAGTTGACGATCGGAAACATTACAGTGTGTAATGTTTCCGATCATGGAAAGTGATGAAGAACTTGTCATTATTGCTTTGTTATTAGATGAAGAATAAAGGAGGGGAAATAAGAGAAGACATAGATTGTGGATACATGACATATTCAAAAAAAGATCACAATTTGGAGAATATCATACACTATTCACTGATTTGCTCCATGATATGCGTAATAACAAATATAATTAAAGCACGTGTGTGTACTTAGTGTCGAAATGTAACAAAATTCAAATGATCTGTGAGGCGACCAGTGACTACCTATTGTGACATGCGTCCACTTATCGGCAATCCGCATGTTGTCATCCGCACCAGTCGGAAAAGTTGCCCCTTTGATAAATTTCATCGGCATTACCGACGGACCGATACGTGCGATCCGTCCGCTGCCGGTCAGTGGACGCATATGTATAACTTACTATACTAATAATTCTAAAATCCGTTTCGTACGATCCGTACGATACGTACGATGCGTACCTATGGACGCGTACCTTTAATGGTTGGCTATAAGGACAGCTATTTTAAATCAGACTCTCGAGAGCCACTGGTAAATGTAGAATTTTGACCAAGAAGAGTAACTATTTGCCAAATAGAAATAACATTAAACCCTCACTAACTAGAGGTATATACGTAGAAGATAGCACTCCCAGTACAGATATGTTGACAACTATGCTAACATTGAGTTCATGGTAGATCGATAGAAGCATTAATTTGAGGTATAGTTTATGTATGTTCCGGGACGTCTATCAGGTGTCGGGTATGTCGCTTTAATTATGACCTGATCGAAGGACGAAGGAAAACAGGAAAATTACAGGAATATTCACCCTTGGCGAGATATTATTCGTTATCTGGGTACCATGACGGGATTGAAAAATTACACAACAAATGAATATTCTGAAGAAACGGGCATGTTAGTGGCAAACAGTTGAGAACGCTGATATAGTTTTGAGAAATTTGTACTACATAATTCTTCAGTTTTATCATGGACAATTAACCAAGAAAATCTATCAGTCGTGAAATATGTTTATGGTTCAAGATCGTAATATGAATTTTTATTCCAAACTCATGTTGATATGAGAAAAAAACATTTTTTTTAAATCGCCTTCTTACAGTTATAGATTTGAATTGGTTGGTAAAAAAATACAATATATATTAATATTGGAATTTAATCAATATAAAAATAAAATATACAAAATAATATATACGAATGAGTAAAAAAAATTAAATAGATAAACATAAAATCTAATATATATATAAATAAAATTGAAAAAACAATGTGGAGCTGGATGTGATCGGCCACTCTGAATAGTGGTGTTTCAGTTAGATGTGGATGAAATCCACTCTTTCGGCAATTTGCAATAGCTTGTAAAGCTTGGGGAGTTGATATAAAAAATCTAGTTTCGTTATATTTTGGTAAGCATACTATCGCAATAGCTTCCGGCATCAGTAACTAATGAGGATAATGGGTATGAAGATCAACACTTGATTGGAATGCTGTTTGAGAAGGATGAGTATGAATACATCCTATTGTTATCAAGTGATGTTGATCTTGATAATCAGAAAACTCCTCTTTATTCATTGTCACGCAAGAATCTTGGGTAGAATCAAGTGAGTTATAACTAGCTCATTCTTTTCGAGTCTGCCTGTTAGAAAGCCACATGTCTCAATATTTTCAGAAGTACTACCTTGTGTCATGGCTTGAAATGAAGTCACTATTTCAACTGGTACATGCCACTACAGGTCTGAGAATATCAAACTCCTCCTGGACACTGATTTTTTTTCATTTCAAATTCATTCTTCTTTTCATTCGAACATCAACTCTCAGACTTGAAAAAAATTTAAACAATAATAATTTATACTAAAATTAAATGCACAACAACAAT
The DNA here is from genome assembly GCA_032362365.1 of Zygogramma bicolorata. NCBI lineage: Eukaryota > Metazoa > Arthropoda > Insecta > Coleoptera > Chrysomelidae > Zygogramma > Zygogramma bicolorata. Next base: position 92,224 of record JAVJAQ010000951.1, read on the forward strand.
TAATAAGTGTTGAATGATATGTCAACTGCATTTCATATTTCAGAATTGAATTTTTAGGAGATGTCACGGACCAAAAATTATAAAATAGTGGGTGGTGATGGTTCTCAAGGGATATAATTGAAAATTTGAACAAAATCTTGTTCGGCAATACAAACGAATAAACGATGATATTGACACCTTTGATGTAAAAGTCAGGATTTTTGTCGAGATTGACTGATATAACTGATATAACTTGCAGTCGACGCTGGTTTCGCCAACAAGTTCAGCATCTTCAGGAGAAGTTTGGTGTTGAGATTTCCATTTTCCACCGAAAATAGCGGTCAGAAATGTAATGTCATAACTTCACCTATATAGTAGAACCCCAGTATACCATAACCATACAGTAGAGACACTTGCCACAGAACACCAACTTCAAATTGATTGATGAGCGTTAAAATATCGTATTTTAAATTTATGGGTAACTACCAAAGTAAAAAAGTGTGTGCTTATCGTGGATGTTTGTCGAAGGCTAAACACAAATTATCATCTTTCTTGAGGTTTCCGAAGTATGTCTAAGGGTAATAGCCATTAGTGTTGGTAGAATAGTAGCTCTTCGAATTGTTCATATATTTGTCACAAATTGCAGAACTTCAAGTAGAAGCTGATTTGTGTCGAAATATTAGCATTATAAAAATGCACCTCAATATTAAATAACTCTTTCAGGTGTGAGGCATAGTTGAAGGCATGTAACCGAAAGGATTTACGTGAAAAATCTCCCGAAGCTCTGTATAACAACTTTCGCTTATGTGAATTTCATTTTGAGAAAGAAATGTTCTAGAATTTTCTACACATTGAAACTTGCAGATAGGAATTTGAAAATGAGCAGAACTATTAGATCGAAGAACAAAAAAATTACCATTTTAAGTCATTTATAGTCTTCATCACATTGTTAATGACTGAATATATTTATTGTACATATTTGAAGCTGCTGCGAATAAAACATACTCTTGAAATCTCCTTATTTCCTGGTCATCGAATATACCTTTCCAAACAAACATGGACTGGGAAAAAAAGCAATAAAAAGTGGAATAGCTGTTGTTAGGTAGTTGAGAATTTCAGATTATTCACATTTATTTCAAACGTTATCCTTGACAGAATATAAATTTTAGGTGAAATAACATACTGATCTGATACTTGGTATCCAGTACATTCAAACTTACCGCCACGAAATGACCCGAGCACAGAATGAAGGTCACAGAAATTTGACCCTCGAGAACAAAGGATTGACATTCAAGTATCTCTACTGTATGGCTATGGTATACTGGGGTAGAACGATGATACGCCTGTAAAATCGTGGCCGCTCGTGAAAATCGTTTGTCGCCTCTCCGCCGCTACGCTTTTGCACACTCTATGATTTAATTATCTTGAAGCTCGCATACTGCTCACCCCGATAGAAGATTACCGGTAATTGGATTGGCGAATTTGCGTTTAACAAATGCCGCCCGCTGTCCGGCGGTAGCGCAAAGCGTTTGCTCATCTCGCGGAGCTTTACACCCGATCAAACTGACGCAGGATCTGTCTCTGTCCAGAGCCGTCCCCGGCAAATGCACTCGATACAGGGTGTTGAAAAAACCATTTTGGAATATTTCATAGACGTATTTCGAAGTCGAAATGTTTTTTCTGGAGATGGTGTCAAAAATGCATCCCCTCTGAGAATAATATGCTATTCAATGGAAAGGTCCTAGGGACCTATGAATGCACATGTTTTTCCTGTTGATATACCACATAAAAAGGGAAAAGAATCTGAAAAAGAGAGTAATGACAGGAAACGAGAATTGAAGGAATTTGCTTTCATCATGCTATCTATGTGTTCCGCTGATATAGATCGCGCCTGGCTGTCCCTCCTGAAGGACAAAATGCCATATATCAAATTACTGGCGATGTCAATAACGAGAATTGTCAATAACATAACAAATATTTGGATTAAAGCCTCCTTGCACAAGGTTTCATTTGGAAAAAATGGAGAACATTTTCAAGTGGATTCGAATCAAGAGTTCGTGGGAACAGTTGGTCAATAAAAAAAGCTAAATGAACCTTTGGAATGTGTTGGATACAGAAGCTCATGCCTTTCAGAAAGGGAAAGGCATACATGCTTTATGTGTAGATAGGCGTATTTCATTCGAGAAAATGTCCTCGACAGGGTTCGAACTGAAATTTTTCAATTGCTCGAAACAATACATTTGTCTTTCTAAGAATACAAAATATGGCATACCGTAGTTTAATTACGATTTATCCTGAAACAGAACATGTTATATTCTTATTATATGAGTAGATGGCGCAATGACTTCGTGTTGTTCGCATCAGCTTTATGTTGATTATGGCACTACTTTGTACCGACGAATGACGAATGACCAGATAGCCCGAAACCGGTCTGCAAGTGTGTCCGTCTCTATAATTGATAATCAATTCCTTCATTTGTATCGCCAAAAGCAAATGAAGGTTTTTCTCCTGTGAAGAAACTTGCACTGGCACCGGTCGAATATAATCCAATGCCCTTCGTGGTATTAGCCAAGAGAGAAGTTGTTTTCTGACATGTGCCAGCCAAAACCTAATGTGTAGGTAGATTTGAGACTGGCCTGAACGAATTGTTCGAAAGATGATTTGATTCTACGCCAGTCTCCAAGTATGCCCATCGACTATGTCGAATGTTTTTCCAGTAAATTTTGCTGATTTGCCAAGAACACTCATTACTAGAAACATTTCTGTACATATTTTGAAGATATGTTGTTCCCATGATAATTTGTCATCAATGAATAGTCCAAGATATTTGATGCATTTCGATCTGTGGAGATTTACTTTATCAATACATATCCTCAAATTATGCCATGAATCGTTTGAAATTTATGTAACCATAAAACAAGATTTCTTCACATTCAGAGTAAACTTATGTTGAATAAACCAGCCAGATATAATATCCAAATCGCAGTTGATCATATTTTCTGTGACTTTTTTATCGTTTCTTAAATGAACATACGATCATCTGCATGAAGATTGAGAAAGCCGTGAATCGGTAACTCTGAAATTGAATTAACATATATCAGAAATAGAGTTGGTCCAATAATCGATCCTTGAGGTACGCCATGGGAAATTTTCAAAGTTGAACTTTTTTAGCTCACATATTGATACCTATCCGAGGGTTCTTGAACCAATCTGGTGAGAGTACTCCAACACCTATTTCTTTTAATATTTTTATGAATATAGTATGGTCAACTGTATCGAATGCTTTCTTCAAGTTTAGTAAAACAAATGCACGATTATGTATAATGAACATATTTTTAATTTTTCTGTCAAATGCGCACGTCCTAAACATGACAAGCAGCATTCACCTTGAAACTGAATTCATCGAACTGAGCTGAGCTTGTACGACGAACATAATCACCCTAAAGACGGCTCTGCCTTGTTAGGAGGAATTCCAGTTGAAATCGGTTTCAACCTGCGACGGAACAAAAAAGCTGCGATAATTGAACCGGACGCTTGGTTTGCACAGATGAATTGATCATTTTCCGAGGTAGTTTTTGTTTCACTGGGTCGGCCTTTTTGTTGAATCAATCATGTACTCGTTGAACTCGATTAAGCAAGATGCCCAATAGGAAAATGTAAAGGGATCTGTACGACGATGTGGAACGATTAAATGGTATGTCAAATATGTGACGATAGATTGATTTTTTCAACATGGAAGTTGAAACGAGTGAAAATTGAGTACTTTCAAGCATCGTCAAGAGACTCAAAGTAAATGATATATGCAGGCAACATCACGAAAGAGAATATCGAATTCATAGTTGGATCCATCAGAATAAACCTTTTTCCGCCTACCTCTATACAGAGTATAGATATCCATTTCCTGTTCTCAATTATTTCAAAACATATTTGGCATTTGAGGTACCTCCGCCTAGTCACGCCTTCTATTTATTTTTATTCCAGAAAGTTGGTTACCTAATTGTATTTTTATTCGACCGTGTCGATCGCAGTTACCTTTTTCAGCTTACTTCATAGTTGAATTGTAGGTACTATTACTATTTTACGTAAGATGGCGCCACCAGTTTTGTTTCGCCCATCTCACCAAAGTTCCAACTTTGAATTATTGCTTTTTTCAATGATGTGAAAAAAAAGGCTTTTGTGTTTTCGGCTTCACTTGGAGAACTTTTTGAACTTGTTTCAGTTACGCACGTACGACGGCGTATAAGGGTCACCGTAAAAATAATAAATATCTCCATTGACAGATTGAAATCTGACAATGACAGATAATAATCTGTCAATGCCAGATTAAAATCTGTCAATGACAGAATAAAATCTATCAATGACAGATTATAATCTGTCAATGGCATATTGACAGATTAAAATCTGTCAATGGGGTATTGACAAATTAAAATCTGTCATTAATAAATTGAAATCTGTCAATGGCATATTGACAGATTAAAATCTGTCATTGACAGATTTTATTCTGTTATTGACAGATTTTAATCTGGCTTTGACAGATTATAATCTGTCATTGACAAATTATAATCTGTCATTGACAGATTTTAATCTGGCATTGACAGATGAAAATTTGTCAATGGCGATATTTTTTATTTTTACAGTGACGCCAATACGCCGTCGTACGCACGCCATCCGCCTTTGCGAATCTCTTCCTCGTGTAGAAAATAACCTTTTCGTTGGAAGATAAAATTACCCTGATTAGGATATTTTTACACCCGAACCACGTTCACTGGAGTATTTACCACTGAATTCTTAGAGTGGACTTCTTAGCAAATCATAAGTTTACCCTCGAATTATTTTTGAAAAATGAGTGTACCATAGATAGAAATTCATTTCAGAAAACAACAAGTATTTCTTGAAACGATTCTGAAGTATTACCGTCTTCAACAAAAATATTGCGAGTCAACTCTTTGTGATAACAATATAATCGTTTCATTATGTTCAGAAATCATCATTCTGGAAGTAAGAGCCAACTATGATTCAAAAAATCTTCTCTGAATAAGCAAATTGAAAAACACTACGATGATAATTGAAATGCAGGATTCAGAGCATAAATATTTCAAAGGGTTTGATATGCTCAGTTCGTGTTCAGTAGCACGTAATATCACTAAACTCGATTAATTTCGTTATATAATAGGTATTGATGTCGTGTCTCATTTCACTGGTAATATCCCTAATGTGGTAATCGTGACCAGTTTTTAAAGTCCTGATAATGGGAACATATCACTCGAGTCCATCTTCACTTCTCGGAATTCAGACTCAATACCCACCGCCTGCCATAGAAAATGGCGTCATCAAACAAAAGCATGTGCAACTGGATAATTAAAACGGGGAGCTCTTCTATTTTCCCGGTTTTTCCTTTCCCTTTTTCCTGCTTTTGCTTGGTAACTGGTCCACGTTTTTGTGGCTTTGATTACTATCTCTTACCCGTCTACGTTGGCGTGGTTACTAGAGGAAATTCTGTTACGAGGGTGGGTTAGGTAATAGTTCTAGAATATATTTCTAGATTGAAGGATTCTGGCCAAATATTTGTTTGGAATTTTTCCTACGATTATGTTTGTATTAAAACCAAAAATATTTCATTATCAACCTGTGGTAGAAGTTCATTATGTCTCGAAGTGGAGTGTGGTAGATTTACGATGCAGAAAAACGCAAAGTCATCTCCACAATTAAATATCACCCTCAGATGTTAGAACGGTAAAACCATCAATCAGTACATGTTTCGAACCTTTTCAGGGTCATCATCAACTGATTTTTTATCAATTCTACAATAAAAAAAAAATATAACAATAGTTAATACAGTGTAGTAAACAATTACTTACATGCAGGGGAAAATTTATAATGGTGGGAAGAAAATGAACTCATGATACCAATTAATAACTGAACACAATGACATATTGTTAATTGTAATGGAACATTCATTTTCTTTTTTGAATGTAGTGATATGAGGAAAGTTTGTAACATCTTTGCTATAATTCAAGCCTTCCATTCATTGAATTATAGCAAGGATGTTATAAACTTCCCTTATATTACTACCTTTGAAAAAATCAATAAAAATAGCAATACGTCTTTGTGACCAATTTTTCATTGGTAACATTTATAGTTTTATTTTCTCCAATATAAACTTTCCTCTTCATGTGGGCAATTTTATACTTTTTATTATTGTTATATTGTTCTTTTTTTATTGTAGAGTTCTTCATAAAAATTAGCTGATGATGATGACTTTTTCCCCAATTTCATTATAGAATCGATCTAATCAATTTTCACCCATCAATATTTACTCGGTAGGTACGTAACCAGATGCAACGTAGTGACGTTGAAGATGTTTTTTTTTCCCTTGTTATAACGTTGATACTTCGTTCGAAAGATATTTCGATAGGCAATCGCCCAATCGAATTCGATATGGAGTGAGAAGATCTCCATATTTTTCCTGATTCAGAGAATTTTATATTATTATCGGAAATGGATAATAGAAGAGAACTACCCAACAAACAGAAAATAAGCGATAAAAACTCGTGTAAGCTGCACCATATCAAAATAAACACAACTCCTGAACTGAAAATTATTTCGCAAACAGTTTCTCCCTTATTTCTGAAGAAGTTCTCAATTGAAAAGCTATAATTTTTTTTAGATTTAAAATTGAACTCTTTATTCTCCGATAGTTTTTTATTTTTCCAAAATATTTTTTTTCCCCAAAATGAAGTTTTAGACACTGGATGACATCAACTAGATGAAACAATTGCTACGTAAAGTACCAATCCATGAACTATCAAACAGTAAATATCCTAAAAATATTTTTATTTCAATTTTACGAAGAATTTTGAAGAATTTGGTTTTTGGGCCATTGGGCTCTCCGTAGGCGAGCGGTCTAAGGCGCTGAGATTATATTAGCTAGTTGGACTAGTTGGAAGAGACATGGGTTCGATTCCGACCTCGAGTAATCTTTTTTTTTTTTTAATTTTTGATCTTCTCTTCATTTCTCATCGTTTTATTTTTCAAAGTAATACCATATTTTACAATTTTGTAGAATTTTTCAAAGATATTTGACTCGTTTCTTATCCCAGTTGATGCTCGTGTATTAATAACCATCATCACATGATCGTTGCATAATATATATTATATCTGAGATATCACAGGAATAATAATATTCAACCAAGATTTCCCAATGTTGCTTCAAGTTGATTCGAAATCTACGTCATAGGAACGCATCACATTATTTGACTTTTTATCCTGAAACTAAAACTAAGCCCCAATCCAAGGTACTGGAAGAAGAAGGAAGCATATTGGTGCGTGCACAGCCCCTTGACAATTTTCACCTAATCCAAGATACCAGTAACTTTCTCAACTGGTCCGGTATATTCAGATGTAACAGGTTATACATTTTTATTTCGAATTCTTTCCGACGAAGTTACCTCATAATTTCCGAACTCTCCTCATTTTACGGTACATTTACATATATATTATTCCCGGGTCAAATATTTCAAACTATACAAAACGATCCTACCTTGTTATATAAACTCAGAGGATGTCTTTTTATGTATGTAAATTATTTAAGATAGAAGAACTTCATGAAAATGCAAATTGATACTGAATTTAGATATTGTGAGCACCCATCCACGACATTTGTGACTTCGCAATAAGGAAGACGTGGAGTTTTCGACAGGATAATGAAAAGGTGTTTTATTGAATGGGAAACTGTTGTTCGAAGCATGTTCGTGAATTCATTCTCGAAGTTCCTGCGCGATGGAGCTGATAGAGAGCAGAGTTACCTCAACGTAGGCTCACGTTAATCTTCCATCAGTTCAAAGCACGCCTCGACAATCGTCCTTATATCATTTTGATGATGGAGTGGATATGCTACCGGCCAGACCCGATTCCAGGATAAACTAGTTTCGGCTAGGTTGAAACAATTCGTCCTACATGCAAAAGGATGAACTGGTATAGCCTAGGCTTAACAGATTCGTCCTGAGTCCGATACGTTGAAACGGTTTTGCCTAGGTTGAAACAATTCGTCCTACATGCAAAAGGATGAACTGGTACAGCCCAGGCGAAACTGGTTCGTCCTAAGCCCGATAGGATAGAACAGTTCTGCCAAGGCTGAAATACTTTATCGTGATAGAAAAACACACATTCTTTAGGTAATGGTAGGATAGGTCGATTAAGGTTAGGTTAGATAGATTGGCTAAACTGTTCAATCTTATCGGGCTTAGGACGATCCAGTTTAGGCTAGGCTGTACCAGTCTATCCTATTGCATGATAATGGAGAGGATGTGCTACCGGCCAGACCCGATTTCAGAATAAACTAGTTTTGCCTAGGCTAAACCAATTCGTAATACATGCAATATGATAAACTGGTATAGCCTAGGCTTAACAGATTCGTCCTGAGTCCGATAGGTTGAAACAGTTTTGCCTAGGTTGAAACAATTCGTCCTACATGCAAAAGGATGAACTGGTACAGCCCAGGCGAAACTGGTTCGTCCTAAGCCCGATAGGATAGAACAGTTCTGCCTAGGTTGAACTACTTTATCGTGATAGAAAAACACAGACTCTTTAGGTAAGGGTAGGATAGGTCGATTAAGGTTAGGTTAGATAGATTGGCTAAACTGTTCAATCTTATCGGGCTTAGGACGATCCAGTTTAGGCTAGGCTGTACCAGTCTATCCTATTGCATGATAATGGAGAGGATGTGCTACCGGCCAGACCCGATTTCAAGATAAACTAGTTTCGCCTAGGCTAAACCAATTCGTCCTACATGCATTAGGATAAACTGGTATAGCCCAGGCGAAACTGGTTCGTCCTAAGCCAGATGGGATAGAACAGTTTTGCCTAGGTTAAACTAGTTTATCCTGATAGAAAAACACGCACTCTTTGGGCAGGGGTAGGTTAGGTCGATTTAGGTAAGGTTAGATAAATTGGCTTAACTGTTCAATTGTATCGGGTTTAGGACGAACCAGTTCGGGCTAGGCTGTACCAGTTTATCCTATTGCATGATAACGGAGTGGATATGCTACCGGCCAGACGCGATTTCAGGATAAACTAGTTTTGCCTAGGCTGAACCAATTCATCCTATATGCAATAGGATAAACTGGTATAGCCTAGGCTTAACGAGTTCGTCCCAAGTCCGATAGGTTGAAACAGTTTTGCCTATGTCAAACTAGTTCATCCTGATAAAACAAATACACACTCTTTAGGTAAGGGTAGGTTAAGTTGGTTTAGGTTAGGTTAGATAAATTGGCTAAACTGTTTTATTCTATTGGGCTCAAGACAAACCAGTTTAGCCTAGGCTATACCAGTTTTTCCTATTGCATGGAGGACGAATTAGTTTAGTCTAGGCAAATCTAGTTTATCCTGAAATAGGGTTTGGACGGTAACAGATACCGATACAAAGATTATGCTTTATTAATGCTATATGCAGAATTATTCACCGAAAGCTCTCATCCGATTGGGGTTTCTAGTAGGTATGCAGGAATCAGTAATGAACCAATGATACGGACGTTGCAAGCATTAAATATTTTGGTTGTTTCGTACCAGAAATTGACATCGACCACTCAAGTTGATGAATAAATAATTGGACTATGTTTAATCTAATGGAATATGTTGTAGCACCGGAAAGGACAACCAGGAGCTCTGGAGAATTGTCAGTGAGGCAGAAGCTTGGATGTTGATCAGTCGGGTGGTCTCGGTTTACGCCTCAGATCTTGTATATGTAGTATACGATACAAAATGAATTCACCTTAACAGCAACCTGACAGCTGACAGTCCCCAGAGAGGTACTTGCAATTGACTATTGATGATTATAGATTCAATGGCGTCGGCCAGAATCGTTGCTTCAATGTAATGCTTTTTGTAACAAATACTTATAATTTATAATATAACTGTTGAATGGACATTATTGTTGTGTGAACTGTGAATACACAATCAGTATATTGAGTTGCCTGATAAAACTCAACTTTTTTTGTGTCCGTCTATGTTTGAATATTGTTTCTATAAAAAGTGCACATGAATTTGCGAGAACTTTTATAGTGAAATGAAGAAATTACATAATTAACGTTTGTTTAAAAATGTGAAGTAAGCACTTATAATACAACGATTCTTTTTCTTTTCTCTATTTTTTATGAATAATTATTACTAACTTGTACCACAATATATTGAATGGCATAGTGTACAGACATGAACCCGTATATTCAGAAGTGTCATCCACGATACATGTGAGTTTCAATCTTCATTCTTCCACGAAAACATGATCTCTCCCAATCGAAGGTGATAGTTTATTTTCGAAATTGAATTTTTATTTGCTCCCAATATATACCTCGCTTATTGTGATCATTTTTAACTGAAAGCAAACACGAAAAATAGAACGTTCTCCGGAAAAATCGCTCGGAACACAGAAATGTATTATACTCCATGAAGGGATCCTTCTATCACGAAGGGTTCACCGGCGGTTTGTAATTATTTTCACCCCAATAACCACAAAATGTGTAGCCGTGTATTTTGCGTAATGACGTTGAGACCGTATGAAACTTGTCTAAGCGTTTGGATATTAGTTAAATGCCTGGAAAATTTTACCGCATGAATGAATACAGAGCAGTTTGATGAAAATAATCGATATATCACGTGAATTTGTGTTTCCGCTCACCTGCATAAGCTTTCGGGGGGAATGGAGTATGAAAATGACGATACTGCCTACAAAAAGTAATATATTGTGTGATTTTATCAACAAAACTCGTAGATTTTAGAAACCATCCTTCGTTTACACCACATAAACCATATTCGAGATTGAATTTATGTAACGAAAAAAGAATTATGAAACTTTATTGAATTCAACTTATGAAATACAAGATAAAATACTTGAAATACCATTAATGTTGGTGCCTAATGTTCAGTGACAGGTTTCCTACCGGATATGGTCTAATTTCTTGGTTCAACGCTAATGATGGTTTATATAACAACCCATATACTAATAAATGATGAGATTAGAACCTTTGGTGTACAAGTTGAAACTTTTTCTAGAAATCAATTACCCTAACACCAAACTGATATTTTTGCACTCGACGCAGGTTTCACTAACAAGGTTATCATCTTCAGGAGTATCAATTTTCTTCTGAAGACGCTAAACTTAGCGAAACGCGCATCGAGTGCAAAAATTTCAGTTTGGTGTTAGGGTAATTGATCTCTAGGGGAAGTTTCACCCCATATACTTATGGTTGACAATGTACTTTGCTAAGTGGTATTGGTTTGGGCTCCCATTGTCTATATTATTAACTCTATTGCTAAGAAAAAAAGGAAAAAACTTTAAAAAATATAAATCGAAAAAGGTTATCAAATCAAATCCAAACAAAAAGATTGGAAAGGATTTTTGGTCAAAAAAAATGAAATGAAGTGTTTGAGTGATCAAAGAAAATAGTGTTGTGACAAGAAATATTGGGATATCGAATATAAAATAGAGAGTCAAAAAATCACCCCAAGGCGATTGCGGATATTAGCGATCGAAACGTGAGTACACTCAATTCAACATTTGTTCATATTACTCCATATAATTCTTCATTAAAATTTTTTGACTCTCTATTTTATAAACGATGAGATTGGAACCTTTGGTGTAAAAGATGAAATTTTTCGTAGAGAACAATTACCCTAACACCAAACTGATATTTTTGGACTCGACGCGCTAAGGTTAGTTGTTTATATATATAATTATATTATATAAATATATAATATAATTATATAAAGTTTTTCCGGTCCGCTATGGACTTTCGTTGTTACTGTTAATTATTCCCCACCGGACTTAGGACCACTAATACTTCATGATAATACAAGCATTGAAGAAACTGATAGTATCAAGTACTTGGGAGTTATAACTGACAAATATCTGAAATGGGACAAACACATAGCATTCCTTTTGAAGAAATTACGAAGTTTATTATCAAAATTCAAGTATCTCAAAACATTTATGAGCGGAAAAACCCTTAACATTCTTTATTTTTCATTAATACAGTCCCTATTGAATTATGGGATTCTGGCTTGGGGAGGGGTCATGAAATCCCACATTAGAAATCTTGAAGTTCTTCAGAAACGGTTTTTGAAAATAATATATAATAAGTCTCATTTGTATCCAAGTGAAAATCTGTACATAGAAACACATAAAATGGACATAAGACAATTATTCGGATATAACATCATGATTTATATCCATAAACACAAATTGAATATAAATTTCAATAATCATATTTATAATACAAGGAATAAAAATTATATCACATTGAAAAATAGAGTTAAAACAACAATGTCTCAGAAAAATTTTAAAAATTCATTGCCATTCTACTATGATTTGATTCCAAATCATATTAAAATGATCAAGTCATTAGTATCTTTCAAACTACAGATTAAAAAATGGATTCAAGAATCACGTCGAAATTTATTTCATGAAATCTCACACTTCAATTAAGAAAATTAGTTAATTTTTCAATATCATTTTGTTGAATTCTACAAATTTATCAAATATATTATACATATATATTATTATTATTATATATATATATATATATATATATATATATATATATATATATATATATATATATATATATACTGACTTCTGAGGGTTGACGTTCGTCAGCTGGTTAACGGAACGAACAATTTTAGAACAATTTAAATGTAATTCGTATCTCCCGCAACAAGTTTTTAACTTCGCGGGTATAATTGAACTGTTTATTCACCTTTTTACAAATTGATGTATAGGTATGCTTTCTTTTATGAATTTTGAATGAACTTTATTATTATTATTATTCTAATTGATTTCTCAATAATGAACCAGTGCAGTCACTATCTGCAAATCTGGTGGTCCGTCATCTGATTATTGATTTTTTTGATTACTTTCTCACTGATGAATTGAAAAGCGGGCTGAAAGGGATATGTTTCTTTTCACCATTCATGCTGTTTTTACATTTTTCTATTTCTAGACTCTCACATGCATCGAGTAGTCTTGTGTCATGCACATGCTTAATCACTTCAAGATTGCTTTCACCAATTTTATGCTCATTGTCTAGAACGTGTTGGGCGACACTGGATTTTTCTACCTATCGTATTTCATGTGTGCAAAATGCTTCTTGAAACGGGTTTTATTAGCTCGTCGGCTCTGGCCGATGTATTTGTTGAAAACTGATTTCGTAAATTCCCGAATTCTCTGAGATTTCCAATTTATCTTTCGGGTTACCAAGAAGCTGTTGTAATTTGTACGAAGTTTCATATGCAACTTTCATTTCCACTTATCGAATATCTGTTGAAGTCCTCTAGTGTATTGAGGTTCATATGGGATTACTATAAACTTTTCATTTTTCTTATCTTTTTCAAAAATCGAAGATTTACGGAGTGTCTTCCTAAATTTACATTTTCTAATTATCTTATCAACTATCTTATCAACTATCGAATCGTTCACTTCAGCTACGTACCTAATCACTCTCCTTTCAATGTCGTTCTTATACTTTTTCAAAGGAAAAGTTATTAACCTATGGACAAGGAATTGCAGTGCCGCCATTTTATGTTGTGGACAATGATTCGAGTAATTTGGATTGTATCTGAACGTGTTCGTGTCTTTCCTGTCCTTCCTCTATTTTATATACGATATCTCAATATTTTTTGCCACAACATTATCAATAAAAAACTTCAATTTTATTTTTTTGACCAAATATCCATTTTAACCTTTCTGTTTGGATTCAATTACCATATTCGATTTTTATTCGTTGAGTTTTTCCATTTTTTTGCTTAGCAACAGGTTTCAATAAGAAAAAAATTTGATGAATATTAATCACGTATTACAAACCCACCACTTGAGAGAGCCTGTCATGCGAGTCAACAGTCAGGACCGAACATTGACAAGAAACAAGCATTGAAGCTTGCTTGACCTATAAAATCTCTGGTATCAAAAAAGTGTTCCAAAACTAGATAGCATATCGTCAGCGACTCATAATACTGATCCATATAAGAAGCGTGAATGTAAGAAGCGTACAAAATTATAAATGGGACAAATGAACCAGAAATTTCAATTTTGTCATTGCCGATGTTTCGACCATTTATTTTGTCATCAGCAGGACTCTAAGATGTATATTAAACAAAAGAAGAGAAGTAATATAAATCTTCCTTTTTTTAAATATTTAAGTGCCCTGCTTATCACCAAATGAATGGTCGAAATATCAGCATTGGTACAATTTGAATATCTGCTTCATTCGACTCCCTCCAACTATTAAAACACTTGAAAAGGAACCTGTTTACATTAACGAAATACTCACTGTCCAGCCACTTTGAATCGTATTTGAGCGTCCTCTTGAAACTGTACTCCTTCCTGCCTGTGGTTAGATTGTGGAGATCCGTCCGAAAGATCACAGTATCGGCCTTGGTAAACTCGGCATTAGTGCCCGAATAGAGACCTGCTAGGTCTCCGGGATTGCCCTTCTCAACCCAAACGGCAGTCGAGTTATCTGCCGGATCATACGGACATTTGGCAATGCCCATCCCTATTCCTGGGACGAAGGTGTTTCTTGGAAGATGCGTGAGATTCGACTGAAATGAAAAATTATCAGTAAATGGGATTTGCGAAGGTTTCAGAAAATTGGAACTCGATAAAGTGATAAGAATTTGTACTGTGATTTCTTGGGTCGGCCATACACGTTGCGATAGACCGGAGAGGTATACCTGCGTTTTCTCTTTTGCTGCTTATAGCCACTAAAGCCTAGTATCGACAGTGCGAGGCAGCTCGCTGCGAATGCCTCGATGCGAATGCTCGGCTTTGCCTCGGACTGTGGATACCGGGGTTGCTCGTCTCACATTGCGCGACGCGAACGCCTCATGCGGCGAGCAACCCCGGTATCCACAGTCCGAAGCAAAGCCGAGCATTCGCCACGAGGCATTCGCAGCGAGCTGCCTCGCACTGTCGATACTAGGCTTTACAAACCCACCAAAACATGCACGTCATCTTGTCGGCTTGCCATTTCTTGACTATGGAAATCCTTCACTCATCTGGTTCACCGCAACATGTATGGCCAATCTTGGGTCCAACAAGGAGCTAAGCATTTGGGATAATGCATAATATATAAGTGTATGCTTTTGGGAAGGGTAGAATTTTTCCATTAGAATATTAGTGTTCTCGTGTCTCTTTTGAACACATTCAGAATCTTTTCACTTCGACCCCTCGGCAGGGTGAGATTCAAGCCTCAAAAAGGTTGAATGCAGTTTGAGGTCAAGTGGTACTTCGTTTAAAATAACTAATACCTCTTTTCATTGCTTCATTCCTTTCCATACTAGGAGCAATAGAGAATGGGAAAAAACGTTATAAAGAAAAACTTTCGTTTCTACATTTTTCATCAATTTTATGACTGAATCTGCGTAGTTGAGCTGGTACGTTTATCACGAATTGCGTAAGGTACGTTTTGCTTTGCAGTTCTTGAATATTTCCTTGAATTGAAGGTAACAAAGAATCAAACTGGGATTCAGAAAGTCTGAAATCTTCTGGATACAAATGATTTGTTATCTCTTCGAAGTATCCGTCATTAATTCTTGTGTAGAAGATGGGATGTTTAGGAAGTCTAACGATTATCGTGGTGCTACTATCGCTCTGAGATCATCGCAAGGAAATCTTTGGAAGAGTCGGTGAACGTACTGGAGACTGGTGATAAATCAAACTATCTTTTGAACATTTCGTTCAGGAAGTCTTAACTACCTAATACAGTAGCTTCATGGGTTGACACCGGTCAAGAAATAACTGTTACCACAAAGGGCATTGAATTATATCCAGCCTCTGCTAGTGTGGGTTCGTCACAGAAGAAATTTCCACATATGCTTTTGTAACCACTTGTATCATAATTGCCGTATTTCATTTCCAATTATGGGGACGGGTACTCATTTTCCACCATCGACAATCGATGGCACGATGACAAGTGTGCACATCCCAATAATACAGGTAGTTTGACTGGCCTCAACAAATTGTTGATAATTTTACTTTAAGACCAGTTTAGAACTACGGTATCGACCGCCAATATTTTTTAACAGTTGTTTTTTCTTGGGATGTTGTTTCTCAGTATCTTCTGCATCAAATTTCCCCTCAAAATTGAAACCGACGGGTCTGAGATCGATCAACCTGTATTGTACGTATGGAAATAATCATGAAATAGCTCAACTGTGCCCAGATTTTCAGTTCTCTATAATTGAAATTCTGGCTGATCCGAAAAAGGTAATCAGGATACTCCACCCATCGAATTCATGGAATCATAATCGTCCATTACTTATATTTTATAAGTAAAAAAGTTTCCACCTTCTGAGAACTGTTTTTGCTCTAGAAGATTACTATGATTATTTCCAGAAATTCGAATACAAAGCGCATTTCAAAGAAAACTAAATCGTTGACAAATACAAAAACCCTACGAAAAAACAAAGCAATTTATTTCCAACGGGAGGACCAGTTGCAAGAAATGCTATTGATACCGTTAATATGAAATGAATATTGGAAATACTGGAATTTTCAACTGATGTCTTTTGGTAAATCCATTGTCGACAAGTGTTTGCGGGACACGCAGTCAAAACTACTTGATTGGTTTAGCAGTAATAGTCTATGCATGAATGAAGAGAAAACAAAAACAATGTTTTTTACTCTTCTAAATGAACAGTCGAACATCGATGAAGATGCTTCAGTGAGATTTCTTGGTCTGAACCTTGATTCCAAGCTGACTTGGCATAATTATACAAATATTTTATCAAAAAAAGTTACATCTTCAATATTTTTATTAAGAAGTCTAAAGAGTATGGTAACAAAAAAGGTTCTTATCACAGCTTATCATTCTTTCATCCAGTCGCGAATTGGGTATGCCCTCATATCTTGGGGTCATGCACCATCAGCTACCAGAATATTTGGTTTACAGAGAAAAGCAGTAAGAATTATTGAAGGTCTCAATTATAGAGATGACTGCAAACATGCTTTTATAGATCTTCAAATACTAACTTTGCCTTCTTTATACATATATGAATGCCTAATATTTGCTCACACACATAAATCATCTTTTACGACGCATGGCGATCTGCACAGTTATGACACTAGACAGAAGAACTTAATATGTGTTGATTATCGTCGACTAAATAAGACACAAACAGGTGTGCAGTATCTTGCCCCGAAAATGTTCAATAAATTGCCAACCTCCATTAAAGATCTCAGCCTACCATGTTTCAAAAAAATTATCAAAAAGTACCTAATTAGAAAATGTTTTTATTCTTATGATGATTATTTTAAAAACAATTTTTGTGATATTCCAGACTATCTTGTTTAATATCAACCTATTTTTATTGATGTATATGTATTTATGTATTTTTTAAATGTTTAAAATTCTAGTTGATATGCTAGCTTGTACCTGACTTGTGTAAACAAATCTTGTAAAACACCAATAAAGTATCTATCTATCTATCTATCTATCTAGTCGTAAACTGGATCCACAACACAGAGCCATATTCCAACTTAGATCTAGCGTACCCAAAATATAGCAAATTTAAGGTGGCAACACTTTAGAAGTTTTTGCTATTTCTGTAACTAAATCCAAGCATCCTATTTGCATCGGCAGTCATATTTCTGAAATGTGTTGTAAATGTTAATTTACTGTTTTATGGTTTGCCAAGATCTTTTATCTCGTGTACGCGTCTGATTGTATTGTTGCTAATTGAATAGTCGTACATTAAAGTTCTCAATTTTTTTGTGAAATACATTATGTTACATTTGGATACATTCAGTTGTAGATGATTATCATAATACCAAAGTTTGATTAAATCTAATCCATGTTGTATTCTTGGCAGTCAGTAATGTCATCGATTTCATAATGTAGTTTCAGGTCGTCTGCGATTAAAGGTGGCTTCATGTAGCTTCAACTATCAAGGAACCATTAACAAGTAGCAAGTAACAATTATCAATGATGTATTGAACTGCCTAATTTACTGTAGATGATTCATGCAACCAAATTATCAATTATCAATTAACAAGCAACAAGTGAGAGTTGGCCATTTTTTAACTTTCTTACTTTAATTGTAAAATATATGTCTCTAATGTGCAGGTTACGACGGTTTATATGATCATGACCTAAATTTTCTTCAAATAACTTGTTTTTCGCGATTGTTTTTCTGTTCATGGAATGTGAGCGAGTTGAAATTGAAACTGTAGATGCGATTCTGGTGGACTTTCTTAGGAAAACAATGATATTTAATTTTCAAGTTCAATCTCCAACTCCCCAAAAGGAAGCTACGGTATATAAAAATGAATAAAAAATGCTACTCAAAAGTTTATGTGAGGTTAAAGTTGATTCTCTCCCAAAAGCTTTGATCATTGTTGAATTCAGGTGCATGCTTTCTTTTTCATTGCTTTCTACTTGATAATTGTTAATCGCTACTTGTTCACTGTTACTCGATAGTTGAAGCTGCATGAATCCACCTTAATAAGATGAAGATCTTTCAAACGATTATCAACTGTCAGAAGTTCCTTGGTAAAGTTCTGCAGAGAAAAGTGGCTCAGTATGGGTTTCGATAGTCTGGGCTACAATATAATAAATTTTCAGACAAACCGAAAGTCGAATGGATTTGCCATCTTCTGCTAAATCTTTTTTTCTGCGTAGAGAGCATTTCGGAACTCCTAACTGAACTTTCGGGAACCACCCGGTATTTCACTTAACCCCGTCTCTCTCGCCCTATTCAATGGGTTAAACACCCTAATGTAACTCAAAGATTTCTCTTATTACTCCCATGCAGAGAGCATAAGAAGGGGAAACCGTGTAGCGCCAAGTTCGCAGCGAAAGATATAAATTTATTGAATATGTGAACAGCCGCATTGAAAATTCCGAAATGGAAATTGGGAGCGAGAGTCAAGCGTTATGAACCCAATAATAGCCGAAGAAAATGGCAGAATTAATAAAGTGAAACACGAGCGAAACTAATGTGATGGGAAACCTTAGTGGCGGTGGAGCGATAGCTACTGTAAAATGCGATAAGACAGTTCTTTCCGTTCTCCCAACTCTCGGAGTTTCGTATTAAAGATTCACGCTAGCATTATCGATGGGCTTCTAGCAAAAATCACATCGATTTCGCATTTGGCTTTTCTATCTCTCAATGCGATGGAGGCAGTGACGTGGAAGGTTCAATTTTGCGTGTGATTAGAATCCCTTGTTGTTCCACGCCGCAAGTGGCGAAACAAAAGGAGTTTTTTCAACCTTGGCTTGAAGCAAATTATAATTCTGATTCTTTGGCTTTATTGTTGAATCTGAAAAAGAGTGAGAATAAAAAATATTTAGTCCGCCGTCTTCAGCGAAATCTTCTGATTCTTTTAATATTTAGTGAGCTGAGAGTTATTGGGTGAACATTACTTGTTGATTTTGTTTATATCAGCTTACTTTATATTTTTCTTGTCGACAGATAAACGAAACTCTCTTTGAGCCTTGTTATTTAGAATTTCAATCTGTTTGAATCCAGAACATCAAGGGTGATTTGATCAGTATGATGTAAACTATCTCTATAGTTTCTACTAATATTCGAGTGAATTTTCAAGGACCGTGAAAGATAGATGTGAAGAACACGAGATTATCACTGATTTGATTAAAACGTTTCTGAAGAATGAACGTATATACTTCTATAATTACTTGATGCTTTACGGAAATCCTTATTGAATGTGATGAGTTCTAAGGATTAGTGTGACTTCCAGTTCAGCATTTTCGAATGATATAGACTATGTAGCGCACCAAATGGTAGCTTCACATAGAAGTCTAAGTTCTTTCCATTGATATTGCTGTTTTTTCTGAATATGCAGATTCACACGAGAGGGAAGCCCTGTAATGTTCAAGGAACACCGCGTGAATTCAAGGGGAATTTTTGAAGTTTGTAAGCCTCAAGAAAAACCTCTTTCGGCAAGGAGTTCCAAAGCTCAGCTGTGCTATTGAAAAAAGATCCCTGAGCAAGAGAGGTTCGTCAGGTCTCAAAATTCACAACACAGGGGTGGCAATTCTGTACTCGAGTTGAGTCATCCGTGTAGATATTGCTAAGGGTGGAAGGATTGATAACAATTCAGAAGAGCACCGACCGTGAAAATATCTATAGGAGAGAGACAAATCTCCGACCCTTCTACGATGTTCCAATGAAGTGAGCGAGTCTGTGAGCGAAGAATCACCAACAAGACAAATTGCCTTCCTCTGAATAGAATCGAGAAGCCTCAATGAATGTTTTGGTGCCGAACTCCACACACGAGAACTGTATTCCAAGAAGGTCGTATCTGAGCCTTGTAGATCATTAGAAGCTGACGAGAAGTGAAGTATTTCTTCGCACGAAAGTTTCTGGGAAGAACTTTTAGCGATCGATCTCACATGGTTTTCCCCATGAGAGATCATCACTGATCGTAATTCCTAGCATCGAGATACCTGACTTTGTAGGAACAGTTACTCCTGACATCTGAATACTAGATTATGACAGATCAGCTTTTCTCGACAAGAGACATGCCTGGGTTTTCGTAGCATTGAATTCCACCAAGTTCATGTTATCCCATTCTATTATTTTTACCAAGTCGTCGTTAATTTAATTGACGTGAATGTTTCTATGTATTTTTGTTTCTCGAGCTGGTATGGGGACTCTGGAAAAGAAACTGGTACGAAGAGTACTGTTGTCCGCAAAACTATGTATTGAACAAGATGTTTTCTCGAGCAAATCATTGATATGAAGCAGAAACGTGGGCGCCAGAACTGAACCCTGTGAATATCAGATGATGCTCCTTCAACAACCACATACAGAGACCTATCAGAAAAGAAACTCTTTAACAAAGCACACAACTGAGCAGGCAAACCATAAGACGACAGTTTAGAATGGAGACCCCGATGCCAAACTCGATCAAACGCTTTTGAAATATCAAGTGCAACAGCTATCGTTTTACCGAATTTCCAGATTGAATGCTGCCAAAGCATAAGTCACTGGTTGATCTCTGATGGAGAAATCCGTATTGTCGATCATTAATTATTCCTGATTTCTCAAAATATTTGACAAGCTTCATATCGATTGCTTTTTCCATGACTTTGGAAAAGATAGAAAGCAATGCAATTGCTTATTAGTCTATAATTACATGGTGAAATTTTCTTTCCTTTTCTGAAAACTGGCCGAACTCTTGCTGTCCTTGACTCAGGAAAAAACCCCCAAGTTATATGAAAGGTTGAATGATTCGCAAAGTACTGGTGTCAATTCAATATAAGATAATATACCCACCGAGATACCCACTTTGATAACTGATATAAATCAAAATTCTGGAAATGTATAATAATTAAATAATTTCAGAATCAAGTTATTTCACCCTCTTCATCAACATTATATGTAGGTACTATCATAATATACTCAAGTAGTTTCAGAGTAAACAGACTCGAAGTAACTGTCAACGAAGCGATATGAAATACCCGTCTGTCAATTTAAACTTGCTGAATGTACTTCATGAATAATATTGGAATATTACTAATATGTTCACCTGAACGAAGGTAATTTCAATCCTTACGCTGGGTAAATATTAAATCCCAGCAGAACAAACTGAAATTTCTGAAATTAACATGCCTGCTGTATTTTACTGGAGTGGTATGATATTAGTTTTCTCCTTCAACAATCATACAATGAAAACTAGTCTATGAGAAATTTTTTTCGATTTCATAAAAATAATACTTCGATGAACACCTTATTAATTAAAAATATCGTACAATCATTTTGAATTTTGACGAAAATGTGACTTCTCTACAAATTGATGAGAACAAATGGTTTACGAATCGAAAGTATCATATGCAAAAAATATATTTTGTTGAATTCAGTACGTAATGTTTATGAGGTAATTATTTATTAGTTAGTTATTTATTATCCCAAGAAACATTACATGTTTATAATTAAGCAATAACTAGAAGCACAACATCATGATGAGAAGTATTGGAAGTGGAAAAATCAGAAATATGTATAAAGGAACATACTGAAGAGCAGACAAAAATGAACTTGCTTCAAGCAAAGGTCAATTGAGCGAAGAAAAAATAAATGAATAAATAGAAAAAATATTAAAAAAAGGAACAAAAAGCGTAAGAAAATGTTTTTTCAATAGCTATCAGTTGATTAAAAACTTTTTCAAACTCTGCTTGAGTTTTATTATCGATCGATATTCTTTCATATCATTTGTAATTGAATTATATATCATGACACCACTATGATATAACAATTTTTTGCCAATATCTGATTGAATTTCATTCTTTGACAACAATTTTTTTGTCTTGTAGTGTGATTGTGAATATGACAAATTTCGTTGAAAATAAGATCAGATTTTTTAGAATTATTTCTGATAAAGTGGATGAAACAGCTGATTTTGAGTTTATGAACAGAATTCAGGTCCAATAGTTTGTTTGGCTCGTATGAGTTTGATGTCGATTCTGAATAAGATAATTTGTAAATACACTTGACAGTTTTGTTTTGCAAAGTTTTGAGAGGTTTAATTATAGATTTACTTGCTGTACTCCAGACAGAAATGAGATAATGTAACTGGGAATGAATAAGACTAAAATAAATATTTTTCAAAATTCTCAGAGAAAAGAAGTGTCTTATTTTGAAAAGAGTTCCAGTTGGTTCAACACGGTATTGTTTTCGCATGAACGTGAAGATCAAATTAAATCTGTTGGTCCTAATAGAATATAGAGACAACTTACATTAATCACCCAGTCCTTTGGATTATGAGCATTAGTTCCGCAAACATACAGTCTATTCCCATCTGCCATGGATTGTATCACTCGTATGTGATTGCGACAATCGAAATGCTGAAACAAAAAAAAGGAATAATAAATTTCTGAAGTGAAATCATTGGACGACATTAAGCAGAAAGGAACAACTGTAAATTGATTCTCTTTCATTCCCAACTCAATTCAATTTGTGAACTGTAGTAGTTTTTTCAAAGTTTTCTTTCATGTGGCTATTTCTAACATTACATATTGGGCACAAGGGCTCCAAGCCTCCCAATTTCAATGCCGTCATTGTGTTAGGGATGTCCTAAATTCCCCTAATCCCAAAATTTTCATAATTCGTTTCAATATAATTTTTTTTTCTGATGCTTATCTAAATTTCACCACGTGACCTTTTTTCCCAATTGAATTTTTTCATCTCCATAATTAAATGTTAATTTAGCTGATGATGAAGCTATGTAGGTTCGAAACATGTACTGAATCACCTTCCTGACATCCTTTAAATATTAAATTGTGGAGACGACTTAGAGTTTTTCCGCATCGTAAATCTTACACTCCACTTTGAGATACAATGGACTTCTACCACAGGCTAAACAATTCTGCATCTGAACTGAAATGTATTTCTGACTTGACATCGTAGAAAATATCACTTTTATTCATTCTGATACAGAATATTCACAATTGGGTATCTATGTAATTTCCCGAAAAAAAATTTACTGTAAATATAAACTATGTATAATAAAACAAACTGTTTTACTTATATGAGGCCACCAATGTGTTTTCTCCAGCAAAATTTCAATCATACACGTTGATAGATATACGACTTCTGAATGCAAGTACTCTCATGGCGTTGTTTGTTGTTTGTGCATGCGAGTATTCAACCCCAAAAAGTGTACTGCTTCCAAAAGAACAAAAATTCTTCTCTCCCCCTCCTCTGTTGTAAATATAAAAAATAGTAACTTATCATACAAGGGAAAAAAGTATTAGATTTAGCTCGACGTTGTGTTGTCTCCCGACGCGAAGCGGAGGGAGACAAAAAACCGAGAAATCGAATGTTGTTTATAAAATTCCCTGTCTAGATTGTAATCAAACGTATATAGGTCAAACAGCTAGGAATCTCAATAGTCGCATACTTTCACACCGAAGCGATTGTAGAAGAAACATCAATTCATGTGCCTTATCGGAACATGTGAATCGTAATGATCATCGAATGGATTATGAGAATACTGAAATCTTGGACACAGAAAAGAATCTTTCGAAAAGAATTTTTCTAGAAATGGTTCATATTTATAAAGAACAACATTCTATTAATTTTCAACGAAAAAATGTAGCACCCGTTAATCAAAATTTTCCGCCTTGATTGACTAAACTTGTCGCTGTCATTTCATTCATGTATTCTCTATTTGTTTTGATCCAATTTCATTTCAATCGCACGTTAGTAGATACTCCAAAGAAAATAATTTATATATATATATATATATATATGTGTGTTGTTGTTGAGTTCGGGTTGAACCGCGTCTGGAGTTTTGTTCTCGACGTTTCGGCTCCGATTTTGGAGCCATTTTCAAGAGGTGAATGTGACTTCACGCTGAGGTCTCAATCTGCCTACTCCTCAGGTGTTGTCACAGGGGGGCAAGGGTTTGTGACTTGACGCTGGGGCCTCAATCTGCCTACTCCCCAGGTCTCGTCACGAGTTCTTTCTAAGGTCTCAATCTGCCTACTCCTTAGATCGAACTGAGGTATCGAGGGATGTTGGGTAGGATTTATAGCAGCGGGTGCTACTGAAGGACCGTCGGATGTCTTGGTGGGGACTGGGCATCTGGAAATTAGGGGTTTCCATGCAGTTGGAAGTCTCTGGCCGTCGTCACGTTTATTTAAGCAGGAAGGTCGCTTCTCGATTTCGATGGCCTCGCGAATTATACGAGCTTGTAGTGTTTTTGCTGTGGCGATGGTCTTAGTGTTCGCAAAGTCTATATTGTGTCCTGTCTCTTGATGATGTTTGGACAGAGCTGAAGATGGGTCTGATTTTCGGACAGCAAGTTGATGTTCGTATACTCTACTTGTCACACGTCTGTTGGTCTGGCCTACATATGTTCTATGGCAATCGGAACATGGTATTTCATATATACCCTGTGATTCGTTGACAATTTTGTCCTTGGGGGAGCGGAGGAATGTGGAGATTTTGTTGCTGGCTGTAAATACCGTTTTTATGTCCTGTTTTTTGAGAATTCGGCTGATTTTGTCAGTAACACCTTTAATGTAGGGAAGAAAAGCTTTGTGGGGAACGTTGTTGTCTGTTGGGTCTCTGGGAATGGAATGAGAAGTTTGATGGCGGCGGATGGATCTGTCAATTTGATGGTCTGTGAATCCATTTTGAAGAAGGGCTGATTTGAGTTGGGCTAGTTCCTGTGGTTTGTTATGGAGGTCTGTGAGGTCCACAGATCCATCAACCTCACAGACCTCCATAACAAACCACAGGAACTAGCCCAACTCAAATCAGCCCTTCTTCAAAATGGATTCACAGACCATCAAATTGACAGATCCATCCGCCTGAGGAGTAGGCAGATTGAGACCTCAGCGTGAAGTCACATTCACCTCTTGAAAATGGCTCCAAAATCGGAGCCGAAACGTCGAGAACAAAACTCCAGACGCGGTTCAACCCGAACTCAACAACAACATATATATATATATATATATATATATATATATATATATATATATATATATATATATATATATATATACCGTGTGTCACAGACTCATAGTACACCCCCGTTTTCTCCTTTGTTTTTCTAGATATATTTTTGAAATTCGGAACATTGAATATGCTCACTGAACAGCATTTCTCGACATATCTGAAAGAAAAAAATAACTTCCAATTTTTCCGGAAATGACATCAACTTTCGATTCTTGAATGGGACACCCTGTATATTGTTACATGATCGGCTAGGGATGATCATGAGGAATCTAACGATACCAGGTTTGATGATGTTATCTCCAATGACTGCGGAGATATCGCCATTTATTTTATCCATAAGCTCAACGAGTAGGAGAGAGAAACTTTTTCTGGCGGGTCAATCCAATTCTCTCTCCCACTCATTGAGCTTATGAATAAAATAAATGGCGATATCTCCGCAGTCATTGGAGATAACATCATCAAACCTGGTATCGTTGGATTCCTCATGATCATCCCTAAACGTTCATGTAACAATATACAGGGTGTCCCATTCAAGAATCGAAAGTTGATGCCATTTCCGGAAAAATTGGAAGTTGTTTTTTTCTTTCAGATATGTCGAGAAATGCTGCTCAGTGAGCATATTCAATGTTCCAAATTTCAGAAATATAGCTAAAGAAGCAAAGGAGAAAACGGGGGTGTACCCAGAGTCTGTGACACACGGTATATATATATATATATATATATATATATATATATATATATATATGCTGGCTGGAACTTCCGGTTGATCCGCGTATATATATATATATATATATATATATGCTGGCTGGAACTTCCGGTTGATCCGCGTCTGGAAAGATTCACTTGTCTACGTTTCGGCTCCAATTTCGAAGCCATTTTCAAGACTGAGTGACCTTGCGTCTAGGTCTGAGTTGTCTTACTGGCTGGCTATCATCACTGGAGATCGAGGATTGAGGGTTGGTGGGATTTAAGGGTTCATTAGTAATTATGGCAGGATCAGGGATCGGACGGTCGATGGGAGGTTCGAACGGATTAGTTCCCAAGTCGGAGTAAATAGAAGTATGTCGGACCAAGAGTGGTTTCCAGGTATTGGGGAGTCTTTGAGAATCGTCGCGTTTATTGAGACAGTTGGGACGTTTACTAATAATTACTAATGAACCCTACTACTTTATTATAGTTGTCCCGAAGAAGGTAATAAACATTATCGAAAGCTCGACAGATAACAAAGAGTTTTCTTTGTAAATTAACCTTTTTTTTTGACTGCAACCTCACTATGTCAGGACCTGTACTCGAACCAGAATAAGGTACTCACTTTTTTCCCGTCACAGAAAAAAAAACATAACCTGCATGATACATCTGAACGAACATTACTTACAATTCAAAAGGAATAAAGACTCAAATAATTCGATTATTCTCAACTCGCCGTAGCAAGGAGAATATTGGAAAGGACTGTCATTACCCTTACACTTGCCATGATGATAATATTACTTAGTGTAATACGAACGGATTCGATGCGATTACCAATAAAAGTAGTCCCAAGCGGTCAGAAGCATATAACACGCCAATTTCCACTTCAATCGAGCGATCAGGGCTTTTTGCTCTGTCGGGAACTTAACTTTTTCCAACTTCATATAAGAAGTTGTTCCCTGGGGGAATCGGTGGCCGGCAGTATTTTCGCGGTCGGAGGTTAACAGCCATTCTGATTCAACACCCTACAAGTTCCTTTTTCTTTTTCGGCAGGAAAAAAGACGGAAAGAAACTGGGCGTCTTTCTTCCACAATTGTAACGATCAGCGGTCATGACTAGCTGGGAGGGTCCCGGAAGAGTTTCGAAAATTATGTGGTAAATACTCGATTATATTACTTATAATTACACGTGAGCTTTTTTTTTCGAAGTAAACTTGACATTTCGATGACAATTTTGTTGCCTGGCAACTCAACGAAAAAAACTGCCTCTAAAAAAATTACGAGTCCGTGAGAAGTAAGATGCCTAGGAAACCCTGGTGTATCTAGTGATTCGATATTGTTTAGAATTTCTTGGCGAAAAACAATCGACGATTACAAAAGCTTTCTAATTTTTGTATAGGGGGTGTTATATGAGCATTTTCGAAAATCTGTCAAATGTCGGTTTTGACAATTTGACGTAATTCTGAGGTTTATTGTTGTCAATGAAAACTCTGAAATTATTTCTTCGCATTCAACAGTGTTTGAAAGTCTATATAAGTAGAATGAGTTTGGAATTTATTACAAGTACTTTTTCACGATGTCTTATATCGAGGAGGAAACATCTGTAGTTCTTATCAATGAGATATTGAAAACAAAGTTTTGTTTAAATGAAGGAAATATCGATGTGATACGTATTTTGAACCGTTGCATAACTGATGTGTGTATCCCCAATTCCAAGACAGTCTATCACTTTCAATACACTAGCATGAACTTTGTCGTAAATTCTCAGGTGAATGGGCAAAGTAAATTTTCTCGGAATCAAAGTCTAGTCTTACAAACTGATATAATCACACTAAAAACTTGTAGAGGTGACAGTGACAGTATTAACAGGTTGTTAACGGTAGGTTTCCACGTTACATGCACGTTTTCTGAAACGCATTTGATTGGCTGTCAGGGCTGTCAAAATCTCAGTAGGCAAATAATAAACAGTGGTAGAATATTCGGTTGCACATTCCTCTCTACTGAAAATTAAGCTTCATATGGTATATGACTGATCGCCATCTACAATAGCGATCTGAAGCATTAGCGATCTCAGAAATCAAGCAATCAGTTTTCGCCAAGTTTATCCCAAAATTATTCTGGTATAAGTAGATACAGCAGGGTTTCCTAGGTATCTTAGTAGGAAGAGTAATTTTTTGTGGCAGTTTTTTGAGATGATTCGCCGGAAGGTGACTAAACTCGAATCATAAATGTCAAGTTTTCTTCGACAAAAAAAAGCTCGAGTGTAATTCGGCACGACAATTCAATGAATACAGTTAAGTTTATTCAATTCAACGGTACAAAAAAATACAAAAGTACAATTGTTGAAAACACAATTGTTATATTTCATTTTCACAGATCTGCCCCCAGATTCTATTTCACGAATTCGATTGTCGAGTAGCTCAGACTGTGACTGCAACATGAGCTGTACCGAAAATATACGCATATTCTAAACAATTCGATAATCGAATTCGTGAAATAGAATCTAGGCTCAGATATACTCTTTTGACAACGCTAGTGAAAAATTGACAAAGACGCCGTCAAAGATTTGTTTACAATTCTGGTTGCCATGCTTTCAAGAGTAAGGTTCCGTTTTGACGCTGAAAAACTTAGGGCAAAGTTTTTTCGCTGTCATAATGACAAAATCACGGCGGCTTATGGGATATTTCCTACATGAGTTGAATTGTCACTTATAATTACACGAGAGCTATTTTTTTGTCGAAGTAGACTTGACATTTCGATGAGAATTTTGTTGCCTGGCAACTCAACGAAGAAAACTGCCTCTGAAAAATACGAGTCCGTAGAACGAATAGTTTTTTCTGGCAGTTTTTTGAATTAGTTTACCAGAAGGCAACTAAACTCGAATCATAAATGTCAAGTATTCTTCGACAAAAAAAACTCGAGTGTAATTCGTTACGACAATTCAATGAATACAGCTTTCATTAAATTCAACGGAAAAGTACAATTGTTGAAAACACAATTCTTATATTTCATTTTAACAGATCAGATATACTCTTTTGACAACGCAAGTGAAAAATTGACAAAGACGACGTCAAAGATTTGTTTACGATTCTGGTTGCCGTGCTTTCAAGAGTTAGGTTCCGTTTTGTCGCTGAAAAACTTAGGGCAGAGATTTTGGCTAGGATCTGGATGGTTGATTGGTCTCGGACATATTTTACTCCTCATTCTCTCCCGTAACATGAATGACATGTTGTCCAAATGATCGCACCTTTGTTGTTAGTTGCAAATCAGAAAATAACCATCGCACCACGGCACATTTTTACGTCATACGAATTATCCACTATCACTCGTGTTATGAGTTTTCATCACTTGAATCGCTTCATCTATTAGTCAGTATCTATCTCAGGGATATTGTGAATTCAAAGACAAACAAAATTACTGTTATCAGTATTGCTCATGGAATGTCTCCTATATAACATTGCATGTTTCACATATAATATGTGCTACTGTAGATTCATTTCATTGTCAAATTAATTGTATCTCCTGAACCTACTTATTCATAACTAGATATGAAAGAACGTATATTGAATAAAATACGTAGATAAGTATATATTATACCAGAAGGGTATATTCATCTAGAACCTTCCTGTGCTCTGTAGTATTGAACACTATTATTCTTGGTCCCACCATCGTCATAGAGCCATTACCTAACAAAAAGGTGATGATCGGTTTGAAATGGTGAGAGTAACCTTGAGTGAAAGTTCCAGCAGGACTAAGGAGCTTCGGTATTTAGGATAAATTATATACAAAGCATTTTCACAGGAGCTTCCAGATGAGTGAAATTTGAAATGAAATTGAAACTTTTTCCCGATAGATGTACCGTAGAAGGTAGTAAGAACAGTGATTGGGAATTGCTAACGTATGGCTTCGAATTTGAATTGTTGTTTTATTGAATTCATTAAATTTTATATCCGCATATGCTATATTACAGGGTGTAACTGAATAAGTGTGAAACACTCAAGGAAGTGATTCCTCATCGAAAACAGATAGAATCTTTCATATAAAGAAACTTCATTGGAGCATCCCTTGTTGAGATACAGCCCCTTGAAGGGGGTACATAAAATTCAAAGTAACAAATGAAGAACAGAACAACAACACACAATTAGTATCAATTCAATTTCGAAAATTCACAAACTGAGAGCGTCATACCAATTTAATTGTCACTATCGCTAATAGCGACCTACTAGAAAGATTAGTTTCGTATTTTCGCATTCGTTCTTTGTAGTTGTTCGTAAAATAATTTTTGGCTGCGAATTGGTTTATTTTGGGCAGAATCCCAGAGATATTTTTTGTTCAGAATGAAACAGGCTATCGGAAATAAATTTTTGAATGGTAAGTAAATAATAAGAAAAATGATACATCGGAAATACATTTTAGAGATTGCGTTTTCCACCTCTTACAACCAATGGGTAAACCAAATGAATTAGTGACTGTCTTTTTGTTAGTACAAAACGTCAGGATTATTTCAATGTTGTAACTTTCAGGGGCTGTATCTTAACAAGGGATGCTCCAATGAAGTTTCTTTATACGAAAGATCTTTTTTTCGATAAGGAATCACCTCCTTTATTTTTTTCACTTATTCAGTTACACTCTGTATATGAAAACTATTTTGTTCGAAGTTTTTTGGGTTTTTAAAAAATTTAAAGTTGATAGTGGAATATATACAAGTGTAGAATGGCAGACTTCTGATCTAGACCTTTTGGATGGACTTCATCCACAACAAAATGACTGTTGTAAAATAAAATCGTATACATAACCTCATTTCCAGTTCATTTTACGCATATGATATTAAACCGATTTACACCTCACCCGAATATGATAGAGTTGAATAAAATTGATGTGCCTACTTAGTGGATAGCAATCACCTCGATAAGTAAAAACTGCATATTCCTTGGTGTGGACCAGAGGAAAATATTTTGTAGATAGAAAATAAATGAAATTACTTATGTTATCATCAACAACCGAAGAATCTCTGCATACCTGTGTATTTAATTTTCTAAATTGCTCGACAAAAGTACAAGCAACAATTGTTAATGTATTATCAGGTTATATAATTATCATTTTACCTTATTTACCTTATACCAGAACCCCATTCTGTTCGGAAGCTGTCAGTTGAAATAAATAAAATAAATAAATTATTGAAATAGTGTAAATATCATGACAAAAATCAATATCGAAGTGAAAATCGGTTGAGGTCGAGGAGTTATTAAATCTTATTTTCGAAGTTATTCCAAAATCGATATCATTTTCTGTTTCTCGAGTGAAGTTATTTCAATATGTCTAATAAAAAGGGTCGACATTCCTCTTAGGGAAAAATGAGAATGTCGATGGAAATTATGTTGGCATAAATATTTTATTGAGAAATAAGGAATATTCGAATCGAAACTACTCAAGTTCAAGAAATGAACAGCAAATGAATAATAGATACGGTTTTTGCAAACCGTATTATATTGTATCGATGTAACTTATTATTAATAATAATAATAATACTAACTTTATTCGACCAACAGTAAATCCATTGATAGGACAATAATACATTGTTGTAAATATAACATCATTATAAAAAAGTATAAATAAATTAAAATTTAAAATATATAGAAACACATGATCAAGTAATTTGGTGTATAATTATTGGTGAAATTTGAAAATCTGAATGGTGAAATTATAAATTTAGATTCGAAAAAGACATTGTAAGACTGTACACACAATACACAGAAAGAAGCTTGTGATGAAGTTTCATCGTTTAAATAGCTAACGCCAAGTCTATTAGTTGTCTTGATGAACAGAAATTGATATCACATGAACCGGAAATGTTATTATAACTGGTACAGCTTTGAGGTACATATTAGTACGAGGTCTCTTACAGCACAACAGTAAGTTGTTTCTTACATTAGCTTGTGTAACACGAAAATTCATCTGTGCCACCAATTCCATACATTCGTTATAATTGCGTAACAGTTTGAATAGGAAAATAATTGATGTAAACTTTCTTTTTATATTCAATGGGGGAATATTAAATCGAGTAACCAAAAATAAGGTAATTTCATTTTTATTCCCTTTTTATTAGCCTTTGAAAATGTGAAATATGAAACGAATGTATTCTATCATAAATGACAGGGAGACTCCAATATTGCGAGATGGTTCTAATAAACGTTACAAATGATTTCAAGAGGACCGTTTTTCCAATTAAGGGTATTTCACCCCTTAGTACTCAAGCAAATTGTAAAAGCGAACGTAAACCCCATTTCTATTGGATTTCAATTATGTGTGATGATGGAAGCTTTTAGTTCAGCTCGGGATTTGTAAATTATGTATAGTCAGGTTCATTTAGGTAGGCATAGAAGGCTATTCCTCATACAAGATGAATCGAACTCAATATCACTGAAATGGGGAACCAGATTGACTTTTTCTAGCAAACAGTTATAAATAGTCGTGCACTGTGTGGAGAACGGTGTATATTTCTCTGTATCCAGTATGCCTTACGTGACCATATGTCCCGCTTTCAGGCAGTATGTTTCGATGTCCCCAGCGGGGCCGCCATATTCCTGCTTCATCTCTTAATTCAAAATGTATTTTTCCCCCCAGTAATGCGTTGCATGACGTCCCGCACAGAAAAAACTTTGTAATATTTTAGGGAATGCTCATCAAGAAGAGCTTTAGTAGGTAGTACTACTCAAAAAGAAAAATTTTGATTTATTATTGTGGTACAACTGCAAAACAATTCTGACTTCTGAAATGAACAAAATAAGGACAAGTGATAAAACACAGTTGAGTGCCGCGGTAATGAAAAATTTTTTTATTACGAAGATAAAAGAAAATATAAATAAATCATGCCATGAGTTCCAAACTTATCTCTGAACAAGACCCGATATTTTGGAAGAAATTTGTTAAGCTGACAAATACAATGATACGACTTGAAAGTCACGCCACTACTGGGGCTTAGTAAGTTGTGCCCACTCAACTAGTTTCTGTTTAGTGCTTTGAATACTCTGTGTTTATCTACCTTCTATATTAAAAATCATTAAAAACATTTTTCGTTATATAATTCTGCAAATGTCCCTCTCAAGCAAAAAAATAGTCATGTTGACTATACCTTTAATAAACGTGTAAGAAAATTTTCAGTAACAGAAATGTTACTGACTTACCAACATTTCACGATATTTTCATTTTAATAACTCATTTCACCTGCTCTGACATTTTCTAAGGCCATTTTGAATTTCGCCATATCATACCTGACATTTTGGGGTTAAATTAGATACGCTAACATCGGGCAGCCCCTTGCCAGCACAGCATGAATGTTTTGGGATAGTATGAAGTCACGAATAAAAAAACGGTTTGAAGACTGAACCAGAAGAAATAAATAACAAACAGACAAAATTTAGGATGTTTGTTTAGCAAAAAATCTAGCTCCAGAGATAACAGTGGGATACAGGTATTCACTGAGAGAATAATAACATCCACTAGTTGCATCCTCTCTCAGTGTTTTCCGAAGTAAGTGAATGCTGGACAGGCTTAGTTAGGTTATGAAAAATTGCAACCCGCTTGGGTTTATTGTGGATCCCATCAATTCAACCACCAAGTAAAACCAACTTCTTGACAGACAATTTGCTGAGTCGTTCTATAGAGGAGAGTCTATTTTGGCAGTTGAGTATCAACTCAGACTTTAACTGGAAAAAGCCAAGTGCTTCCGAATCATCTGGTTACTAGAGAATATTTTTATTGATGTAGGTGTGAAGTATTCTCAACTGTGGACTCAAAAACATCCAACTCCACTTCTGGATTCATGAAGGAAAAAATGTATATCGCTAAGTAGTGTTTGAACGTCATTATTTTGTGGTGGATCAATATTTGTTCCGTAGTTTACTGGGTTTGTAACCCACCACAATCTGAAGAATAAGAATTATTATTGGAATCTTGCTAGGGGGTGTTTTGCCAAATAATAATTTCAAAGTACCAGCAGTAGGGGATGCAATGAAACACCGCTAACAAGTTACCCAGCTAGGTCAGTGGTCGTAGGTTCGATTAATAAACTAAAATAAGTTGTTCTTTATTGCGCCACCTAATTTCGGCCAGAAAAACAAGGAAACCGCCTTGATTATTAAGGAACCCACTACTGCAATATACCAGTAAATCTCTCGGTAAAACTACAGACAATCTCAAACATAACTAATGAAAATATCTGGAGAGAAGATTCAGTTTCAGCACAAGGGAAATATCAGAAGGCGAAGAAATATTCAACATAAATTTTAAACCGGTATATTAGTAAAAAAAATACAATACAAGAAAGTACAGGTTGCCCTGACAGAATCTTAACGTGCTTGTTCTGCGGTTGAACTCCCAACGGTATGGGGTGAGAAGCAATTATTAAAACTACTACTATAACTGTACCTGATATGATTTGAAAAGCCAAGTCAATACGGGGGTGCACAGCGTTCAAAACTAGGATAATAATACTAACGGATTACGTATCTGGGGGATGCTGATTAGTGACGTCACTTCAGAGTACCCAAATAATGATAATAATAGTAGTAATGGTTATCAGAATATAAATAAATATCTTAGCTGTTTGAACACCCTCTGTCAGGTGTGATGGGACTGCTACGATGGGTGCAGCCTGCTCCGAAGGAGTCCACGACGGTGTTGAGACTACCACACCAGTGTCTTATACGGAATAAATGCCACGCAGAGGTACAGGAATAGATGGCTCGGAGTACATGAAGAAACGGATGACAAAACCAGAGGAATAAACCAAACAGGTAGATCTATTGGCCTTCAGTTGATTATTAGCCGGAGAATAACACCCTGAAGAATGAACATATTATAAAAATATACCCGGTAGAAGAAATGTAGTTGATAAAAGCGTTTACAAACCTCTTAGTTAGTCGAGGGTGTTTCCACTGACAGATGGTAATTGACGGGTCTCAGTGTATAAGGATTCCAACAACAAAACGGTGCTGACGGAAGTTGGCGGTGGAGTTGGTTCAATCAAATGAATAATGAAGCCTTAAAATGAATGTTTCATGTAGGTACACCTCCCTCTGGTAGAACATAACCTCTTACCGGTGCTTTATAAATCCGGCAAATTGCCGAAAGGATTTCTGCGTTCCAACGAAAATATAGGTTCCAGAAAACCACAAAATAACGCCAGAAATCAAAAAGTCCGAAAATCTCTAAATCCCAGGATGGATGCAAAAATTGCTGCAAGATAATTCGGATCACACACCGACTTATTCATCCAACTCCACAATCGATAGGAAAGATAATTGACATTACTGTCATTTCAGAAGGAGACAGATCGTGACAGCGATGACAGATCAAATGAATTACCAGAGGTGACACTCTACTTCCGCGGTCAGCAAAATAGTTGTCCTTGAATAAAGGCTGTTCCGAACGGAATACCTGCGGTATTTTTATGGCCCGAATTCACCAAATCTCAGCATAGAAAATAGCAAGAGGATGGAATATATATCGCGCAGAGATAACGTTCTCAATTGTAAACAACGTTCAGTGGCGTACCTGATATATTTTTCTTTATATTGAACCACGAGAATCAACTTGACTTTTGAGTTATATAAAGACATATTGAGGATATTTCGCATTTGATACTGAATCGGAAGCTAGTGCAAAACTAGCCCGTAACAATCTATATAAGTGTAGAAGGGCAGATTTTCAATCTACCCCGAAAAGTTGCTGCGTCTGTTGAAAAACAGTTCTTTCTGGATAGAACAAGTCCAATTAGTCAGCAACTTCTCGTTATCTCAAATTTTGCCTATCAAAAAATAATAAGAACTAATATATATATATGAAAAAACCATATTTGACAAATGTCACGAGAAGTTGCTGACCAATTGGACTTGTTCTATCCAGAAAGAACTGTTAGTCAATAGACACAGCAACTTTTCGGTGTAGATTAAAATCTCCACTTGTATAGATTTCAATTTTAATTCTTATTTTTTAGATCGTGGTAGGTGACAAACCCAGAAAACTACGGAACAAATGTGTATCTCATTTAACCTCTTCAAAAAATAGCCAGATTCTTCCATTCCTGACAAACATAAGCTTCCTTTTGGATTCGAAAGGTTTACCCCAAGTTCAACTGACATGATAAAAATTCAATTGCATCATCACATTTTTTGCTGAGAGGGGATTCGCCTTTCTTTGTCACCGTGAGTTCGAATCAAAAATCGCAATTTCTTCCTTTCACAGATGGTGGAAAATTTCTATTCAATATTGTCGAGTATAGTCGTATATTCTTCAGATAATATATTCCATTTTATACATTGTTCGGATCCTCTCCTGATACAAGACCTCCGAAAAAAGAACTTGTTCCGTATCTATCCCGCTTCCTCCTGTAATTTATGTGGATTTTCACGAAACACTTTTAATTTGCATGTTTCACTGTTACACAACAGGCGCTTCTCTTTATGTCCCTCCGGAAGGCATTCGCAGCACCTGAGGTTGAACTTAATACGTTTCGTTCGTATTACGCTTCCGGATTTCCTTCTATCAATTACACGCATTATTGATTAAAACATATGACTCCAGTTAAAGCACAGCCGCCTTCCACTCGGGATTTAACGATTCATGACGTTTAATTTTCGGTATAGAACTGCTCTATGTCTCATGTAGAAGACTCGAGTGGAATGATGATATGCTTTCCCTTGCGTTAAATTTATTACGTGAAAAATTAGGACTGAATTCGAAACGTTGAAGAAAGAAGAAAAAATTGAGGGGAAAATCCCGGTTCGATATTCTATCTATACTATACGTATGTGTATTGTTTGATTATTTGTTGAGGAGGTAAAAATGTTCTAGAATCAATTTTTTGGGTTTTCTCTCCGCTACAAATGAAAAGAAAGAAGCTTTAAGTTCTTATAATATCTGTTTCTTGAGGAAATTTGTATATTTTTCCCGATACGTAACTACAAATTGAAAAGATGCACATTTGAGTGACTATTTTGTTAAGTATCCTTTTTTTATGAATTTGGTGATTCAATTAAAAAATTCATTAACAATGTGTATACCTACTCTCCCTTGGAGTCTCTTTGAAAGATAGTCTGCTTCCTTTTTCAAGCCTATTTTGAAAAATTTTCAACGAAATTGCCATTTTTGGTACGTAGTGTCAAAATGTGACAGAGGCATGACTTATTCATCCATAGTTAGCATTGATCCATACTCAATGAACAAGTAGCAATCTCTTTATTTCCGTTCAACAAAATGCAAGTAGACTCTTCAAGTTTTTTCCCATTCTGTTCAGAGGATTGTTGTTATCCCACTCGACCATGTGTGTTCCGTTTGTTGATAATACGTGTTCAGCTGAATTCGACTTATCTATTTATTGTTTTCTCCAGTTGATTTAATGTTCAGCTGTTCTTATTCGTAATAGCCTTGATGTTTCACCAATATAAGTATTGCCTCTTCTGAAAAAGGGGAGTTGAACTGGGGAGATTAAATTCGAAGTAGGTTGTGTCAAAATCAACACCAAGTTAAGTCAGTGTCACAGTTTGACACTACGTATCAAAAACTGCAATTCCATTGGGAAAACAGGCTTGAAAAAAGAGGCAGACTAGCTTTCGAAACGTCACCAAGGGAAAGTATAGGTATGCATTCATTTATAAATTTCTTATAACACTATAAGTTGAAACACGATTAAAGGAGGGTATGCCTTTCTGGGCCATCTGCTCCTCGTCATGAGATTTTGCACAATTTTTGTTCAACAAAAAAGAAATATTTTTCCAAAATGTCAGCTTCCAAACCATTCCGGATCTTCTTCAAATAATCTCTTCTTCACCACAATTTTTTAAGGCAATACAATACTAAAATAGACATTTTGGCAACGCCGCTTGTGTGCGTATTCTGGGTTGCAATCTGAGGTATGTGGTTGCAATGTAATACATAGGTATAGACCAGTCATGGGCAAAGTACGGCCCGCGGGCCAAATCCGGCCCTTTGGGCTTGTCAATCCGGCCCGCGGCATGGTTTTGAAAACCCCTCATAATTATAGTATTTTTCACAGTGAATGGTATTGGCTTATTAACTGCAATAAACTACCCTATTCAATCCCGTTGTGTAGAAAATCATCTGGTGAAAGATGCAAATGTACTACAGGGTCGAACTAAAGAAATTTGAATTTTGCATAATATAGGAGATATACAAGTAATTTAATTGAATGTTACAATTCTATTCTATATTTAGTTCAGTGTCGCTATCGCTATCCTCATCTAATTATTTATTGCCATTATTTATTTTCAACATTTATAACATGACTAACAGAACTTTTCCAACTCTCGGTAGGAATGTCATTCATACAGTTCTTAATTAATTCTACCACACTACCACTTAAAGTTGGAGAAGTATTATTTCCGCGCACGCTCGATTTAAGTTGTTGCCACATAAGCTCTATGGGATTGAACACGCAGTAGTAGGGAGGTAGTCGTAACACTGTATGTCCCAATTCTTCTGCAATTGTATCACAAACATATGTTTTTTTTTTAAGAAAATAACTGAAGCACTTGTAAAAGTTCTTTTTTTGTATAATTTTCCTCAAAATATATGTCATTTGCAGCCATGAAGTTTTGAATCTCCAATTTCGTATTCTTCGAGCCAGGAATTTTTTGCAATTGTCGACTATGATAGCTTGCGTTGTCCATTACTATAACGCTGTTTGGCGGAATGTTGGGTAACAGACAATTTTCAAACCAATCTTCAAAAAGCTCTGCTGTCGTATCTTCGTGATAATCAACACAAGAGTCCTTAATATTTTTGGCAGAAAGCCACATAGCGTTTGAGATCCAACCATTTTCTGATCCTGCGTGTAATATTGTGATTCTCTTCCCTTTATTTGATGGTGCTTTTGTTTTACACTTATCAGAGGAATCAGACCATCCTTTGGAAAGGGTGTCATGCGTGTCAAACCACGTCTCGTCGAGGTAGAGTATTGGCCGATTTTCAGACCGGTATTTTCTTATTGACGTTATATATTCAGAACGCCAGTTTATTAAACGTGTGGATTCCATTATTACTTATCTCTTGTCAATTTTGCGATGTTTAAAGCCCATTGCAGACAGAGCTCGCCAAAGAGTAGTGAGGCCACAGTTGATGTGAGTTTCGTCATTGATGAGCCGCTGTTTCAGACTTTTGATTGTAGGGACACGCTGCTCATCGTACATAGTGTAGATTTTTCGCCCTATCAAATCTTTTTCCAAGTCGTCTAGACTTTTTGTGACACCGGAATCTTTACGCTTTTTTCTTGATTCCATGGAATTTTCAACAATTCGTCTAACTGAAGTAAGAGGCACCTTCGTCACATTACTGGTTAATTTTGCTGCAGCACCCGCGTTATATCCTTGCTGAAGTAAGGAACTATAAACATTTTTCATAATGATTTTCGCGTCACAAGATAAGTGATTCTTCTTTAACGAACCACTGGAAGAAGCACTATTACTTTTCATCCACGGACGCCACATACTGCCTATTCTGTACGTTGGTGTATAAAATCTTTGCTATTAATATCTGTAATAACATATAAATGTTATAAAGTTATTGCACGCCGTAACACAAGTGAACACTTTCAATGAAATACAAAGACTAAAATGAACAAAAAGTGTAAGCTGTAATCCTCTACAATCCCTCTCTGAGAAACAAAATTACCTGAATCCGGTCCTTTTACATTTATGATGTGCATCTCGGATTTTACAACTTAAGGGTCTAATTGGTTTTATTATAATCCTTCAGTCGAAACCATTTATTGTGAAAACTACTATACACATGTACAAAACTGACAGTGGAACGTACTCGGCATTCGGCAATCTCCTCTCACATTCGTAAGGAGCCGAGAGCGTCTTGTCGTGTTGTCAGTACCTATAACCTAATTTGTGAATGATGTAAATATAAAGTTCACCATTTATAAAAATATGTTTTTAAATTTTTCCGGCCCGCCTATAAGGTAAACGCACCAATTATTGACAGTGCTCCAGTAATTGACATTTGTTGATATTTTTTTCAAAAATAAGGCCATTGAAGTGAAATGGAGCAATTTCCATATATAATCTGTAAGATTGGTACATTTGGCAACATTGTAGCTATTGGGCGGGAAATTGGGTGCTTTCATAGTTTGTTTATACGTGATGAAAGTTCAACGTGTCTGATTTTCTAAATAATTTTAAGTAAATTGTTTAGGTATGTCCAATCAAAAAATTTTTTTTTTCATTTTCGGTGTGTATGTTTCGCGAATTTCAACTATTTGTTAGCATTTAGTAGACTGTAAAACTGATTTTGTGTATAATATTCAATCACAATAAGTCACCTAAACCACTTTTTCTGGAATGTCAATGACTGGATCAAGGAATGCATATGTGTACCAGTCATTGACATTGGGTGTCAATGACTGGTACACTGGTAATTATTGAAAGGTGAATGCCAAAAAGCACAAGAAGACATACATAAGCTCGCCTAGAAATATGGGCTCGGACAAATTTCTGGTTCCAGTCTTTGACAGGGGGTGTCAATTACTGGAACATAGAGTGTCAATTACTGGAACATCAATTGTTACAGATGGCGCCAAGAAAGAATTATAGTCAGGATAAGATGAATGCCGCTCTAGAAGCTGTAGCAAGAGGAATACCTTTAGCTACAGCTGCGAAAATTCACTCTGTTCCAAGAGTAACACTAATTTATAAATCGTCAGGTAGGCTACCTACGGAGTGTAGAATGGGGCCAAATACCGTTCTTACCACCAACGAAGAGGACCGAGAAGAGGACCTTTTAGAGAAGTGGATCCTTTCACTGGCTAAGATACACCACCCAGTCAATAAGGAACAGCTACTGGACAGTGTGAGTCTGATAGTTCAAGAAGCCAAACGACCAAAACCCATTTACCAACTCTCGTCCTGGTCGAAAATGGTACGATTGCTTCATGAAACGCCATCCAAATCTTACTGAGAGGGTCGCCCAAAACTTAACGCCCGCTCGCGAAAACGTTTCTGAACCCCAACTACGACAATGGTTTCGAGAAATAAAGGAATATTTGATATCCAAAAACCTATTTGAGATAACAAACGATTCCACAAGAATTTTTAATTGTGATGAGAGCGCTTTTTTTCTTCAGCCAAAGGGCGACAAAGTGTTGACAAGAAAAGGTAATAAAACTGTATATAATGCAGGAACAAACGATGAAAAAGAAAATCTTACCGTTTTGGTAACTGCTAATGCGGCTGGAGAATTAGGTCCTCCTATGATCATTTTCGAATATGAAAGGATTCCGAGTCATATAGCCCTTAGTGTTAATAAAAGCATAGGACGGTTCGAAAGTGGTTGGATGTGTGGCTCCACATTCTATGAATATATAACAAGCGTATTTGTTCCATGGTTGGATAAGAAAAAAATTAAACGACTGATTCTTATGTTCGTAGATGGTCATGTGTCTCATACGACATTCCATTTGTCACAGTATTGTTCTAAAAATAGAATGAGCTTTTCGCACTCTATCCAAAAAAGGAAGAAAAGCTTGCGATAATCAAGAAGTCAACGAAAAGAAAGAGGAAAGTTTCAGATTCTGCAAGTTCAGTTGAATTCGAGGAATGGGTAGGAAGCGGGGATAGTCTCGATGATGTCGACATCTATTCAGAAAGAGATTCAGAGAGCGATGAAGATGACGATATCCCGCTGAGTTATTTGGTCACAAAATCGAATTTGAAATATGAAGATATTCGTGTTGGAGATTTTGTTTTGGCCAGGTTTATGGGCGGAGTTTTCGTTTAGTCGAAAATGATATATCAAGTTTGAGGATATCATCGATAAATTATCTCAACCTGAAATTATAAATGTCGGTGACAGAATTAACTATATATTTTCATATGACAATTGACATATTTGAAGCCTAGCTCTTCCAAAATGTGATTCGAATTTTTTGTATTTGTTTTTCTTTGTAAGAAGTTGATTTTCAATTACTAATTTGAATAAATGTTCTTTTATTGCGTGTCAATCATTGGTGTGTCAATAACTGGTACATAGAAAAAATCTGGGTGTCAATAACTGGTGCATCAAACATATATTTTTGTTAAATTTTCACAAACAAAAAGTATGTTTTTTTCAGTGAATCGATTTTGGTATATTGATTGTCAATGTACAAACTACAGGTAAAAAAATATAAACTGAATCTGAAGTCATAATTGTGACCCATGGAATTGTTTTAATGCAATTTATTACCTAAAGATGTCAATAACTGGTGCGTTTACCTTATTAATTGTTATTTTATCTGACCCTCCCCTTAAAAAGTTTGCCCATGTCTGGTATAGACCATAT
>JAVJAQ010000954.1:0-44193 GCA_032362365.1 Zygogramma bicolorata
TCGCCCCGGAAATCATGTATGGCGAGAATCTCTGTAGCATCGTCGACATCGATAATACAAGTTTCAGTGGTCGATGGGCGTAAACTTATCACTACCAAAAATAGTGACACGGGCTCTTGGTCTATATATGCCCAAAGGTATCCTCA
Organism: Zygogramma bicolorata; assembly: GCA_032362365.1. Classification (NCBI taxonomy): domain Eukaryota; kingdom Metazoa; phylum Arthropoda; class Insecta; order Coleoptera; family Chrysomelidae; genus Zygogramma; species Zygogramma bicolorata. Next base: position 147 of record JAVJAQ010000954.1, read on the forward strand.
CAGGAGTCATCCTATCATTGGAAAAATTGTTGCATCTTATAATATGCAAGAACGGCAAAAACCAGTTACTGGAAATGAGGAAAATGAATATTTAGTGATGTTATCTCTAGTTGAACAGCCTCACACAAGTCAGCGAAAAAATATGCGAAACAACTGGATTAAGCAAACAGAGTATCCAAAGAATAATTAAAAAGTACAAATTCCACCCGTATCGCATTGAACTACATCAACAGCTTTTTGAAGAAGATTATGATCGACGACTGAATTTTTGTTTATGGGTTTTAGAAAAGTTTGGTGATGAAGAACATTTTTTTTATTATGTGCTTTTTTCCGATGAGTCAACTTTTCATAACAACGGATTAGTTAACAGAAATAACTTTCACTATTACAGTGACGAAAACCCTAATATTTTCAGAACCCTTGATCACCAGCACAGATGATCTGTTAATGTGTGGGGTGGAATAATTGGAACGCAAGTAGTAGGTCCTTACTTTTTTGATAGTCACTTAAACGGCGTCATGTTTCTCGGATTCATTAGGGATAATTTGCCTGTGCTGTTGGAAAGTATGCCTATTAATATTCGTCAACGGATGTGGATGCAGCTAGATGGTGCTCCTGCACACTTTGATAGACGTGTTAGAAACGAGCTAGATCGACAATATCCAAATAGATGGATAGGACGAGGAGGTCCACAGAACTGGCCAGCCAGGTCTCCGGACCTTACAAGTCCCGACTATTTTTTATGGGGATATATCAAAAGTATTGTTTACGATACAGAGCCAACGACACCTCAGGATATGAAAGTACGAATAAGAACAGCGTTCGGTTCAATACCGCAAAATATGTTATCCACAGTTCAGCACTCATTTCAAGAAAGAGTTCGCCTAAGCATCGGGAATAATGGACACCATTTTGAACATTTATTAAAATAATAAACTATTTAAGATTCTTAATTTTTCGATAAAATGACTTCAAAAATGCTTTTTTGCTTTTCATCACAATACAGTGTTTGAATCTATGTATTCCTTAATAAAAATGTTTATTAAACGCATTCTAAGCTTTTTATTATAATACAGTGTGTTTCATTTTCAAGATGAAAAAATTACTCATAAGTAAAATATAAAAACGCCTTTTGTGTAAAAATCAAAAGAGATAGGTATAGGGAACCCTAATATAGTTTTGAAGGGAATCTAATTATGCGTCAAATTACGCCACTAAATACGGGGTGTTCCATTCAACTTTAAGAAGTTATTTAATTAAATGTGTGTCCAAATTTTGAGGCAATTTTTTTCACCACTCTGTATAATATTGCATTGAAAATTGCATGTAGTCGTTAACTTTAACTTTTGAGCTAAGCAGTACAGTAGTATAGCAAAGTATTCACCAGGACCGAGATCTCGGTCCCCGTACATACCTTGCGTATATCGAGCGATTTAGGGAACATACTACGCCTATGTCGTCGTAGCGGGGTACGGGGGGCGGGGGCCCCTGTAACCCCGTTGGTACTCCGCCCATGTCCGCTAACGGTCGTCGCCGACATGTCGAGACCTGCAAAAGTTCGAACGGCGAGTTCCCAGGCTCACGTGCAAGGCGGCTCTTTTGTCGGCATGTTCGTCGAAGATATCATCGAATGATTAATGGGTTTTCGGGTGAATCCCAACCGCCGAGCTGTTTACGAAAACAAACGTGATGACTCATGCGTTTTTCCGAGAATTGCAGAAGGTCATGCGTCTCACTGTCGCCTGAGACTTGCAAAACAAAATACGTGGGGAATCCCAGATGACGCAAGCGCTTTTCCGAGAAATGCAGAAGGTCATACGCGGCTCGCTTCGGAAACGTTCGGGCGGCATCGTAGAACCGCACCCATTTCGAGCGGGAATATTTGAACTGGAAGCGTCTTTCGCTTCAGGCGGCGTTCATGACACACGTGGGTGGTACGGTGAGGCAATGCTGTCATATTCTTCAGGCGGCTTAGAGGTCAACGAGATGGGCGCGGCGCGGGTAGGGGATCCAACTTCTCGATTGCTGCGAAGTCAGTCTTCTGCTAGAACTCGTACGATACCGCCATCGAAGACAGTGTTGTGTGTCCGCCATTAGACCATCGAAGTCAGTTTCCTGCTAGAACTCATACGATATATACCGCTATAGAACGACAGTGTGATCAGACTGAAAAATGTAAGTACCTCTTTTTCCTTCGTGCTCGGGAGTGTTTTTTCGAAACGGCTCACATACAGGTTGAGAGCTATTCATGCGCAAGTGTTGATCTCGGCATATACAGCGTGAGTCGAAACTTTTTTCTGTCAAGTGTGTTGGCTCAGTGTGAATTTTTTCGAACGGCATATACAGCGTGTGTCGAAACTTTTTTCGTTGGCTCAGTGTGAGTTTTTTCGAACGGCATATACAGCGTGTGTCGAAACCTAATTTTTCGTTGACTCAGTGTGAATTTTTTCGAACTTATCGGCATATACAGCGTGTGTCGAAACCTTTTTCGTTGGCTCAGTGTGAGTTTTTTCGAACGGCATATACAGCGTATGTCTGAACTTTTTCTGTCAAGTGTGTTGGCTCAGTGTGATATTTTTCGAAGGTATCGGCATATACAGGGTGTGTCGAAAATTTTTCTGTCAAAGTGGTCTGCATGTTGTTGTTGGCTCATACAGTGTGAGTTTTTCCAAACGTATACAGTGTGCGTCATAATTTTTTCGTCAAGTGTGTTGGCTCATACAGGGTGAACCAACAGCAGCACAGTGTGCGACAAAATTTTTCCATCAAGTGTGTTGACTCATATAGCGTGAGCCATTTTTTTTTTCGAACGTATGTACAGGATGTCCTAAAATTTTGATGTTTTTTGCTTCAGATGGACCTCCTTGCAGAGTTGAACACAATATGCAGCGCTTCTGGATACAAGCAGACCGTTCCTATGAGCAGCTTGCAGAAAAACAAGCCCTATCCAATTCAGAAGCTTCGCCTGGTGAAAACCAAGTTCGGAGAGACCATCATAGCCGATATCCAGCTGTACGAGGTATTCCTTCCGAGAAGAGTGTTTGCAATCCTCAGGGGACATATTGACCAATTCACTCCGGGGAAGTACGCCCTGGTAGTCGAAGAAGGAGGGGTCGGAAAGACAAATACCTTCAAGTTCATCGAGAACTAGGCAACAACATGAAGGAAGTTTTCTCTCTCTCTGTGTCCACCCATATCCACATATTTTTTGAGAACTGTAACCTATAGGAAAATATATACTTGTATGTGAAATCGTTTTGACTTTGATTTGGAGAGAATGCGTGACAGAGTAACCATATGACAGACGCAAGACTTTACTGACAGACGTATGACTCCAATGACGTGAACGACAAATGACAGAGGATTGTGGTATGATGTTTGGCTCGAATGACAGACGCAAGACTTGACTGACAGACGTATGACTCCAATCACGTGAACGACAAATGACAGAGGAATATGATATGAAGTTTGGCTTGAATGGTAGACGCAAGACTTGACTGACAGACGTATGACTCCAATGACGTGAACGACAGGCAACACGAATGACAAGACGATATTTCTGACAGCTGACAAATGAATTGACTGATGTGTGATGTGAACGACAGCCCAACACGAATGACAGACGATATATAGCTGACGTATGATGTGAACGACTGCCAACTCGGATGACAGGCAATATTTCTGACGTATGACTTGACTGCGACGTATGATGTGAACGACTCGAATGACAGAGGATGTATGTGGTGAATGGCAGATGACTTATGACAGACGCAGGACTTGACTGACCGCCGACGTATGACTTGACAGACGTATGACTTGACTGACAGAGGAAGTGACAGATGACGCTCCTCCGAGGACGCCATCTATCCACGCCACTGTGAGCCAACTCATAAGTGTGGTGACAGATGACGCCCCCCGAGGACGCCACCCACCCCACTAACCACTCATTATACAGATGACACCCCTCCGAGGACGCCATCTATCCACGCCACTCTGAACCAATGCGTAAGTGTGAGTGACAGATGACGCCCCTCCGAGGACGCCATCTATCCACGCCACTCTGAACCAATGCGTAAGTGTGAGTGACAGATGACGCCGCCTCGGAGGACGCCATCTATCCACGACACTCATAACCAACTCGCACAGTGATCTGTGTCCCACACTCTTGTTTTTTCATTTTTTCCCACCCTCTATTCCCCATTATGTCCCACCCCACATTCTGAAAGAGAGAAAAAATAACAACCCTTTCGAAAATACGATTTATTGATCGAAAAAAACATACATTTCTCTCAACGAGGTAAAACATTATTGGAAAACCAACTGAGCATAGAGTCTACATTGAACTGTGTACACATATACTTGCAGTTGTAGGCGGCGGCGTGGTTCGGGCAAGGCGTCGGCGTTGGCTGCAAATTTTCCATTCCATGCGTCGTACCGTCGAACTGGGAGACGTCCTGGATAGACGGTGGGCAGGTCACTCCAATATCTCGGACTTTTCTCGAGAGGAACTCGGCTTTTTGGCTACCTCTCACATATATGACTTCGGCCGAGTACAGAAGGTATTTCTGCAGAATGGCATCAACGTCGTGGTACTCGACGTCCCCTGAAGAATACGGAATGCCATGAACGTACTTTTCCAAGTACCGGGTGGTCTTCTTGTCCTTGTCCGTCAACAAGACATAGGGCATTGGTGGCTTGAACAGGAAATTCTGCCGCTGGTGACCGATATGGATGGCAAGTTCTTTGGGGTGGAACACCCCGTTGACGACGAAACCTTGGATATCAACGACCGCGATTCTCATGATGTGTGCGTCTTGTACTAGCTGGCAACTGAATGACGATGTGCGCTAGAGAGCGTCAGTTCTCCCACTTCTCCCACCACGGTGGCGCGCGCCGCCTATGATTTCTCATGACCTCGGTAAGGGGAAGTACAATCGTCCGGGATGATGCAACAAGGGGAATTTTGACGAAAAACCGACGTTTTCGACACGGCTGTCCACCACGTCGAACAGACCGAAAAAGATTTGAATTTTCAACTATCAATACTTAGACGTTCAGTGGATGAGAAAGCATTTCAACGCAAAGGTGGACCTTCGAGTTAACCGTGACGAAACGTAGTTCTCGTTGGTCGCCTGAACCAAAAAAGACAAAATGGGGGTGGGAAGGCTGTACTCATCAGGCCGAATGCGACGAAAATATCTCCAATGTCAACCGACACTCACCGACGATGTCGACACGGCTGTCCACCACGAAGATTTCACCTTTCTCGAACAGGCCAAAAAAAAGATGCATTCCTTCAATTTTCAGCTATTACTACTTAGACGTTCATCAGATGTCTTGAGAAAACATGTCAACGCAAAGGATGACCGTATCAATACTTAGACGTTCAGCTGATGAGAAAGCATGTCAACGCAAAGGAGGACCGTAAGGTCAACCGTGACGGCTCTCGTTCGACGAGAGAGAAAAGACCAACAAAAATGGGGGTGGGAAGGCTGTACTCATCAAGCCGAATGCGATGAAAATGTTTCCAATGTCAACCGATACTCTGAGGGGGCTTTTCTGGTTCACATCAAAATAGGTGGACCGGTCAGGTCAACCGTTATGGAATCGAGCGAAAAAGGGGAAGACGTTGGGCCAGCTGCCATGAAAACCGTTGACAACCGCCGCCCTCTTGAGATGTGAGCGACTCGAAAAAACAGTTGTAGTCCCCTGTGGACGCTCTCCGATTCTCCAAAAGTCGGAATTCGGCCCCGAGAAGTGAAAATGTTTCCTTCGATGATTCACCGCGATACGACTCATGCCATACCGGCCAAATGACGATAAGGAATGCGAGGTTATCGCAGACATGTTCAGACAAGTCAACAACTTCAATGACGCACAGGCTATGAGTCATCACACAAACAGAGTGACCATCGATCAGCAGTAAAACGAACAAAGACAGCTCTGAGTCATCGGTGACCTTCAAACCGTGAACAATATCCGAATCGTAAGAGTAGAAATTCACGGCGGCAGAAAAAACGGTGTTCGACCCTCCAAAAAATTGAATGTTTTGAAACGAGACTGTTGATCTGACTGCGTTAGGCCGAACGCGACCCATGCCGATCATATCACGTCTACCTGAGTGCTGAACACGATGATTCCGAAACCCCGCAAGCGATGGGGACCGCATGTTTTGTAGTGAGATCCAAAGTGAAAAGTCAGATACTTGGGGGAATATACACCCATGACAATGGACGGGGGCCTCATAGTTCACCGTTGGTTCCCACCCCTCCACAAAAAGCATTCTCAAATTCGTCACATGTTCGATTGGAGTCTTCAGTACTCATTTGTCTTCCAACGAGAATGGCTGCAGACTGTTCGTATGCCGAGAGACTTCAAACGTTTCGCAACTGGCCTTCGACATTTCCGAAAGAGAAGTTGGCCAGTGCCGGTTTCGTTTACACCGGTTCAGGAGACGACGACGACACAGTTACCTGTCTCAATTGCGGTGTCGAAGGATTCAATTGGGAGACTGGCGATGATCCTTTGATGGACCACTTCAGGTGGACACCCTATTGTACGTTCTTCGACAGCGATACTTCTTCGTTCATCAATCGGGTGAAACGACCAACACATACGGAAAATAGTGTTCTCATGCGGCGTCTCGCAACTTTCGAAAACTGGCCCATCGGTCTCAGTCAGACGCCTCAAGAACTTGCCGAATGTGGCTTTTTCTACACTGGAATAGGAGATCACGTAAAATGCTTCCACTGCGGCACCGAAATAGCCCACTGGAAACAAGGAGATTCGGTTTGGACACATGGCTGTCACGACGGATGCGATTTCATGATGAAACTTCAACCGTCCAGGGCGTCTCCGCCGCCGCCACCGCTGACCTGTAAAGTTTGTTTGGACAATGAAGTATGCATTGTATTCATGCCTTGCAGACATTTGGTTTGTTGTCTCGAATGCTGTGTAAGATGCGGTGAAAACTGTCCCGTTTGCCGTTCACCAATCACCTCATTCATGAAGATATATGTATCTTGAATATACGTTTGAATTTGGCGCCTCGTTTCATTCCACCTCCACATAGGTCTGCACACACAGACATGCGCTTTCGATACTTTGAAACTTCACGTCACGTTCTTGTGGCATTCTCAACCGCAAAATATCCCCAGAATCTGGGGAAATATCAAGGAAATCCTATAGAATTTTCCCCAGATCTAAGGAAATGTTCTCTCGAGTGCGACATCGTCGGTTGGTGCGTATCCATGCATGTAGCTCCACTGAGGAGGTAATGGAGGAAACTGCATACACTTCAAATGCCAAATATCCCGCCTCAAGTGTGGCATAAGAGCCGTAGAAGGACGTCTGAGAACGTTCCCACCCAGAACGCCGTCGACCACGTCAGTCTTTGAAATCCAAATGTTCCCGCCATCTGACGTATCACGTGACCATGACTGCTGCGCGGAATGCTAGAACGTTCAAAATTCCCGCCACGTCTTGCACGCCACGGTCATGCGCACAACGATCTGCTGGGTACTTTGAAGTTTTCGTCTGACGACCAACCTTTGCCGCCTAGAACGTTTGCCGCTCATGCGCACCAACGCTTGGACGTTCAAGTCTTTCGGACTTTGTCGCGACGTTCAGGCTCATTCAAAGTTGCCGCCTACAGCGTTTGCCGCTCATGCGCACAAACGCTTTTGGATACATTGACTGGCTGAAGTCCTCCAAATTTCTCACCAGAACATCGACGCTCATATCATTCAAATTTCCCGCCTAGAGCGTTTGTCGCTCCGTTCAGGCTTAAGTCTTCCAAATTTCGCACCAGAACATTCACTTTGACGCTCAGGCTGAACTCATTCAAAGTTGCCGCCTACAGCGTTTACCGCTCATGCGCAAAAACGCTTTTGGTCACTTCGACGTTCAGGCTGAAGTCAGTGTTCACCGCTCATGCGCAAAATGATAATTCGTGTACTTTGAAGTTTCTGTCCGACGACTTACCTATCGATGTTGCCGTCTACAGCGTTTGTCGCTCCGTTCAGGCTGAAGTCTTTCGAATTTCGCGCCAGAACGTTCACTTCGACGCTCAGGTTGAACTCATTCAAAGTTGCCGCCTCATGCGCACAACGATAATCCGTGTACTTTGAAGTTTTCGTGCGTTTGACCCTAACCATCAAGCTGAAGTTCAGGGTTCACCGCTCATGCGCAAAACGATCATTCGTGTACTTTGAAATTTCCGTACGTCTGACGACTAACCTTTCAAAGTTGCCGCCTATAGCGCTTGCCGCTCATGCGCAAAACGATCATTCGTGTACTTTGAAATTTCCGTACGTCTGACGACTAACCTTTCAAAGTTCCGCCTATAGCGCTTGCCGCTCATGCGCAAAACGATCATTCGTGTACTTTGAAATTTCCGTACGTCTGACGACTAACCTTTCAAAGTTGCCGCCTATAGCGCTTGCCGCTCATGCGCAAAACGATCATTCGTGTCTTGATTTCCGTCGTCTACGACCCTCTAGAGCGTCTGCCGCTCATGCGCAAAACGTATACGCCTGCCCCCCTCCCCTTTCCGCCTAGACGGTTCAGTTTTTCGACGTTTGGCGCACGACGTGAATTCGCTCATGCGTATAGGCTTCCTCAATGGACTTTGCCCCCATCGAGCGTCTGACCACGTGACTACCACCACCCCTCCTGACATGTACATGAAAATCGGTAGAGCGTCAGTCTATCAGTTGGAGTCGTACGAGCAACAATGTTGAAGAAAATCCGTAACTACGCGAGTCAGTGGACGACGCAACCACAAACGTCGGAAGATGATGTGAATTCGCTAAGACAAAAAAACTCTGAACTAGTGAAATCGGTGCAAGAGTTGAAGCAGATGCTGGTCACGGAAATACGCAAGGCTTCCCACGAGAGACGTAAAAATGCCGGAAAGATTGCAAAGGAGCGAGCTGAACGAAAACGAGCTGAGATCGAACGCCTGAAAGTTGAAGAGAGGATCCAGAGAAACATTTCTGTCCTGAGGGAATCAATCGCACCCAGGTTGACGCCTTATTCGATCAACGAAGAAAAAGTTCGATGTCTTGGTCTGTTCGAAGTGGTACCCGACACAGAGTGGTACATACTGAGACGTCAACAATGCAATTGGAAACATGCTGAGAAAGTACTTGGCGAAAGAGGTGTGCGTCTGCTCAAAAAGTGGGAAAACGTATCCCATTCCATCGATATCTGCAACCGTATCAAGAGTCATTTCAAAGAAGTGGAACAGTGTGGGGTACATATAAACCGAATCAAGGTCCTACAGCATCCCATCACCAACGACTACATCATGAATATGATCGATCACTATGTGCATGACAATGAAGCAGTCGTACTTGCATCAGAAAATGAGCGTGCAGTATAGACCAATCTGTGTGGATAGTTCGAGCATCCATCTCTGCAGCCCACGTTAGCCTTGAGACGCCTTGACTATGTACTTTTGAATGATACGAATAAACTACTTTGTTGTATGCTTTGCCTCATTTTTTGTACATTTCTCGCACGCAAAAACGTTCCATTTTGATGCAGTTTTTTCGACGAAAAAATTGCATCAAAACGCACCATTTTTGACGTGTTTTTCGACACTCATTTTCGATGCGTCGAAGTGACAGAAAAACGTCATTTTTCACGTGTTTTTTCGACGCTCATTTTCGATGCGTGAAAACGCGTGAAAAACGAAGGTTTTTTGTCACTTCGACGCATCGAAAACGAGCATCGAAAAAACAGGCAAAAAACGACGTATTTTGGTCACTTTGAAAATGACAAATTTTGGGCGAGAAACAGTCGATGAAAACTGCACAATTTTCATCCCATTTTACATGTATTCTTATGGGAAAAACTGGCGATTTTGATCGACTCATTTTCGCACAAAAATCATCGAAAAACGACCAGTTTTTCACGACATTTCGGTGCTCATTTTCGGTGCGTCGAAGTGACAGAAAAACGTCGTTTTTGACGCTTTTTTTCGACGCTCATTTTCGATGCGTGAAAACGCGTGAAAAACGAAGGTTTTTTGTCACTTCGACGCATCGAAAATGAGCATCGAAAAAACACGCAAAAAACGACGTATTTTGGTCACTTTTGACGCGTCAAAAACGCACCGTTTTTGTGCTGTTTTTTCGCCTCAAAAATGCTAAGTTTTTCGTGCAGTTTTTCGCACATGTTTCTGTTCACTTTTCGAATGCGAGACATTTGGCCTACTACCAGTCAAGTTGATCTACCTAAGTCAAAGTATCCTCTGAAGTTGGTTGCGCACACATCAGATGCCACCTGTCACTCAGCCTCAGAGCGTATGACAAACAGTTGATGCGCATGAGCGACAGACGTTTTTCCCGTCCGCTCCAGGTGGGAAATTTGAACGTCCTCAGGAGTCTTCCTGAATCGCATCTGACGCACACCTGACACGCATCTGACGTCCACCTGGCTAGCATCTGACGCACACACCTGGCTAGCATCTGATGCACACCTGACTAGCATCTGACACACATCTGAAGTGCACCAAGCACGCCTGACATGTGCCTGAACGTGTATGGCATACCTTTGCACATGAGCTGCAAACGCTCTAGGTGGCAACTTTGAAAGGTAAGTCGTCAGACAGAAACTCCAAAGTACATATGAGCTGGGGGTGAACGGTGAACTCAGACTTCAGCCTGCACGTGACCAAAAGCGTGTTTGCGCATGAGTGGCAAACGCTCAAGGCGGCAACTTTGAAAGGTGAGTTGTCAGATGGAAACTTCAAAGTACGTGAGTGGTCCACGTCGTGCGTCAAACGTCGAAAAGCTGAAGTATAGCATACGTTTTGCGCATGAGCGGCAGACGCTCTAGGCGGCAACTTTGAAAGGTTAGTCGTCAGACGTACGGAAATTTCAAAGTACACGAATGATCGTTTTGCGCATGAGCGGCAAGCGCTATAGGCGGCAACTTTGAAAGGTTAGTCGTCAGACGTACGGAAATTTCAAAGTACACGAATGATCGTTTTGCGCATGAGCGGTGAACCCTGAACTTCAGCTTGATGGTTAGGGTCAAACGCACGAAAACTTCAAAGTACACGGATTATCGTTGTGCGCATGAGGCGGCAACTTTGAATGAGTTCAACCTGAGCGTCGAAGTGAACGTTCTGGCGCGAAATTCGAAAGACTTCAGCCTGAACGGAGCGACAAACGCTGTAGACGGCAACATCGATAGGTAAGTCGTCGGACAGAAACTTCAAAGTACACGAATTATCATTTTGCGCATGAGCGGTGAACACTGACTTCAGCCTGAACGTCGAAGTGACCAAAAGCGTTTTTGCGCATGAGCGGTAAACGCTGTAGGCGGCAACTTTGAATGAGTTCAGCCTGAGCGTCAAAGTGAATGTTCTGGTGCGAAATTTGGAAGACTTAAGCCTGAACGGAGCGACAAACGCTCTAGGCGGGAAATTTGAATGATATGAGCGTCGATGTTCTGGTGAGAAATTTGGAGGACTTCAGCCAGTCAATGTATCCAAAAGCGTTTGTGCGCATGAGCGGCAAACGCTGTAGGCGGCAACTTTGAATGAGCCTGAACGTCGCGACAAACACTCTAGGCGGGAAATCCGAAAGACTTGAACGTCCAAGCGTTGGTGCGCATGAGCGGCAAACGTTCTAGGCGGCAAAGGTTGGTCGTCAGACGAAAACTTCAAAGTACCCAGCAGATCGTTGTGCGCATGACCGTGGCGTGCAAGACGTGGCGGGAATTTTGAACGTTCTAGCATTCCGCGCAGCAGTCATGGTCACGTGATACGTCAGATGGCGGGAACATTTGGATTTCAAAGACTGACGTGGTCGACGGCGTTCTGGGTGGGAACGTTCTCAGACGTCCTTCTACGGCTCTTATGCCACACTTGAGGCGGGATATTTGGCATTTGAAGTGTATGCAGTTTCCTCCATTACCTCCTCAGTGGAGCTACATGCATGGATACGCACCAACCGACGATGTCGCACTCGAGAGAACATTTCCTTAGATCTGGGGAAAATTCTATAGGATTTCCTTGATATTTCCCCAGATTCTGGGGATATTTTGCGGTTGAGAATGCCACAAGAACGTGACGTGAAGTTTCAAAGTATCGAAAGCGCATGTCTGTGTGTGCAGACCTATGTGGAGGTGGAATGAAACGAGGCGCCAAATTCAAACGTATATTCAAGATACATATATCTTCATGAATGAGGTGATTGGTGAACGGCAAACGGGACAGTTTTCACCGCATCTTACACAGCATTCGAGACAACAAACCAAATGTCTGCAAGGCATGAATACAATGCATACTTCATTGTCCAAACAAACTTTACAGGTCAGCGGTGGCGGCGGCGGAGACGCCCTGGACGGTTGAAGTTTCATCATGAAATCGCATCCGTCGTGACAGCCATGTGTCCAAACCGAATCTCCTTGTTTCCAGTGGGCTATTTCGGTGCCGCAGTGGAAGCATTTTACGTGATCTCCTATTCCAGTGTAGAAAAAGCCACATTCGGCAAGTTCTTGAGGCGTCTGACTGAGACCGATGGGCCAGTTTTCGAAAGTTGCGAGACGCCGCATGAGAACACTATTTTCCGTATGTGTTGGTCGTTTCACCCGATTGATGAACGAAGAAGTATCGCTGTCGAAGAACGTACAATAGGGTGTCCACCTGAAGTGGTCCATCAAAGGATCATCGCCAGTCTCCCAATTGAATCCTTCGACACCGCAATTGAGACAGGTAACTGTGTCGTCGTCGTCTCCTGAACCGGTGTAAACGAAACCGGCACTGGCCAACTTCTCTTTCGGAAATGTCGAAGGCCAGTTGCGAAACGTTTGAAGTCTCTCGGCATACGAACAGTCTGCAGCCATTCTCGTTGGAAGACAAATGAGTACTGAAGACTCCAATCGAACATGTGACGAATTTGAGAATGCTTTTTGTGGAGGGGTGGGAACCAACGGTGAACTATAAGGCCCCCCTGTCCATTGTCATGGGTGTATATTCCCCCAAGTATCTGATTTTTTCACTTTGGATCTCACTACAAAACATGCGGTCCCCATCGCTTGCGGGGTTTCGGAATCATCGTGTTCAGCACTCAGGTAGACGTGATATGATCGGCATGGGTCGCGTTCGGCCTAACGCAGTCAGATCAACAGTCTCGTTTCAAAACATTCAATTTTTTGGAGGGTCGAACACCGTTTTTTCTGCCGCCGTGAATTTCTACTCTTACGATTCGGATATTGTTCACGGTTTGAAGGTCACCGATGACTCAGAGCTGTCTTTGTTCGTTTTACTGCTGATCGATGGTCACTCTGTTTGTGTGATGACTCATAGCCTGTGCGTCATTGAAGTTGTTGACTTGTCTGAACATGTCTGCGATAACCTCGCATTCCTTATCGTCATTTGGCCGGTATGGCATGAGTCGTATCGCGGTGAATCATCGAAGGAAACATTTTCACTTCTCGGGGCCGAATTCCGACTTTTGGAGAATCGGAGAGCGTCCACAGGGGACTACAACTGTTTTTTCGAGTCGCTCACATCTCAAGAGGGCGGCGGTTGTCAACGGTTTTCATGGCAGCTGGCCCAACGTCTTCCCCTTTTTCGCTCGATTCCATAACGGTTGACCTGACCGGTCCACCTATTTTGTTGTGAACCAGAAAAGCCCTCTCAGAGTATCGGTTGACATTGGAAACATTTTCATCGCATTCGGCTTGATGAGTACAGCCTTCCCACCCCCATTTTTGTTGGTCTTTTCTCTCTCGTCGAACGAGAGCCGTCACGGTTGACCTTACGGTCCTCCTTTGCGTTGACATGCTTTCTCATCAGCTGAACGTCTAAGTATTGATACGGTCATCCTTTGCGTTGACATGTTTTCTCAAGACATCTGATGAACGTCTAAGTAGTAATAGCTGAAAATTGAAGGAATGCATCTTTTTTTTTGGCCTGTTCGAGAAAGGTGAAATCTTCGTGGTGGACAGCCGTGTCGACATCGTCGGTGAGTGTCGGTTGACATTGGAGATATTTTCGTCGCATTCGGCCTGATGAGTACAGCCTTCCCACCCCCATTTTGTCTTTTTTGGTTCAGGCGACCAACGAGAACTACGTTTCGTCACGGTTAACTCGAAGGTCCACCTTTGCGTTGAAATGCTTTCTCATCCACTGAACGTCTAAGTATTGATAGTTGAAAATTCAAATCTTTTTCGGTCTGTTCGACGTGGTGGACAGCCGTGTCGAAAACGTCGGTTTTTCGTCAAAATTCCCCTTGTTGCATCATCCCGGACGATTGTACTTCCCCTTACCGAGGTCATGAGAAATCATAGGCGGCGCGCGCCACCGTGGTGGGAGAAGTGGGAGAACTGACGCTCTCTAGCGCACATCGTCATTCAGTTGCCAGCTAGTACAAGACGCACACATCATGAGAATCGCGGTCGTTGATATCCAAGGTTTCGTCGTCAACGGGGTGTTCCACCCCAAAGAACTTGCCATCCATATCGGTCACCAGCGGCAGAATTTCCTGTTCAAGCCACCAATGCCCTATGTCTTGTTGACGGACAAGGACAAGAAGACCACCCGGTACTTGGAAAAGTACGTTCATGGCATTCCGTATTCTTCAGGGGACGTCGAGTACCACGACGTTGATGCCATTCTGCAGAAATACCTTCTGTACTCGGCCGAAGTCATATATGTGAGAGGTAGCCAAAAAGCCGAGTTCCTCTCGAGAAAAGTCCGAGATATTGGAGTGACCTGCCCACCGTCTATCCAGGACGTCTCCCAGTTCGACGGTACGACGCATGGAATGGAAAATTTGCAGCCAACGCCGACGCCTTGCCCGAACCACGCCGCCGCCTACAACTGCAAGTATATGTGTACACAGTTCAATGTAGACTCTATGCTCAGTTGGTTTTCCAATAATGTTTTACCTCGTTGAGAGAAATGTATGTTTTTTTCGATCAATAAATCGTATTTTCGAAAGGGCTGTTATTTTTTCTCTCTTTCAGAATGTGGGGTGGGACATAATGGGGAATAGAGGGTGGGAAAAAATGAAAAAACAAGAGTGTGGGACACAGATCACTGTGCGAGTTGGTTATGAGTGTCGTGGATAGATGGCGTCCTCCGAGGCGGCGTCATCTGTCACTCACACTTACGCATTGGTTCAGAGTGGCGTGGATAGATGGCGTCCTCGGAGGGGCGTCATCTGTCACTCACACTTACGCATTGGTTCAGAGTGTCGTGGATAGATGGCGTCCTCGGAGGGGCGTCATCTGTCACTTACGCATTGGCTCACAGTGGCGTGGATAGATGGCGTCCTCGGAGGAGCGTCATCTGTCACTTCCTCTGTCAGTCAAGTCATACGTCTGTCAAGTCATACGTCGGCGGTCAGTCAAGTCCTGCGTCTGTCATAAGTCATCTGCCATTCACCACATACATCCTCTGTCATTCGAGTCGTTCACATCATACGTCGCAGTCAAGTCATACGTCAGAAATATTGCCTGTCATCCGAGTTGGCAGTCGTTCACATCATACGTCAGCTATATATCGTCTGTCATTCGAGTTGGCTATCGTTCACATCATACGTCAGCCATATCGTCTGTCATTCGTGTTGGGCTGTCGTTCACATCACACATCAGTCAATTCATTTGTCAGCTGTCAGAAATATCGTCTTGTCATTCGTGTTGCCTGTCGTTCACGTCATTGGAGTCATACGTCTGTCAGTCAAGTCTTGCGTCTACCATTCAAGCCAAACTTCATATCATATTCCTCTGTCATTTGTCGTTCACGTCATTGGAGTCATACGTCTGTCAGTCAAGTCTTGCGTCTGTCATCCAAGCCAAACATCATACCATATTCCTCTGTCATTTGTCGTTCACGTCATTGGAGTCATACGTCTGTCAGTAAAGTCTTGCGTCTGTCATATGGTTACTCTGTCACGCATTCTCTCCAAATCAAAGTCAAAACGATTTCACATACAAGTATATATTTTCCTATAGGTTACAGTTCTCAAAAAATATGTGGATATGGGTGGACACAGAGAGAGAGAAAACTTCCTTCATGTTGTTGCCTAGTTCTCGATGAACTTGAAGGTATTTGTCTTTCCGACCCCTCCTTCTTCGACTACCAGGGCGTACTTCCCCGGAGTAAATTGGTCAATATGTCCCCTGAGGATTGCAAACACTCTTCTCGGAAGGAATACCTCGTACAGCTGGATATCGGCTATGATGGTCTCTCCGAACTTGGTTTTCACCAGGCGAAGCTTCTGAATTGGATAGGGCTTGTTTTTCTGCAAGCTGCTCATAGGAACGGTCTGCTTGTATCCAGAAGCGCTGCATATTGTGTTCAACTCTGCAAGGAGGTCCATCTGAAGCAAAAAACATCAAAATTTTAGGACATCCTGTACATACGTTCGAAAAAAAATGGCTCACGCTATATGAGTCAACACACTTGATGGAAAAATTTTGTCGCACACTGTGCTGCTGTTGGTTCACCCTGTATGAGCCAACACACTTGACGAAAAAATTATGACGCACACTGTATACGTTTGGAAAAACTCACACTGTATGAGCCAACAACAACATGCAGACCACTTTGACAGAAAAATTTTCGACACACCCTGTATATGCCGATACCTTCGAAAAATATCACACTGAGCCAACACACTTGACAGAAAAAGTTCAGACATACGCTGTATATGCCGTTCGAAAAAACTCACACTGAGCCAACGAAAAAGGTTTCGACACACGCTGTATATGCCGTTCGAAAAAACTCACACTGAGCCAACGAAAAAAGTTTCGACACACGCTGTATATGCCGTTCGAAAAAATTCACACTGAGCCAACACACTTGACAGAAAAAAGTTTCGACTCACGCTGTATATGCCGAAGATCGCATGAATAGCTCTCAACCTGTATGTGAGCCGTTTCGAAAAAACACTCCCGAACACGAAGGAAAAAGAGGTACTTACATTTTTCAGTCTGATCACACTGTCGCTCTATAGCGGTATATATCGTATGAGTTCTAGCAGGAAACTGACTTCGCGGCAATCGAGAAGTTGGATCTCCCTACCCGCGCCGCCACGCGTCCATCTCGTTGACCTCTAAGCCGCCTGAAGAATATGACAGCATTGCCTCACCGTACCACCCACGTGTGTCATGAACGCCGCCTGAAGCGAAAGACGCTCTCTGTTCAAATATTCCCGCTCGAAATGGGTGCGGTTCTACGATGCCGCCCGAACGTTTCCGAAGCGAGCCGCGTATGACCTTCTGCATTTCTCGGAAAAGCGCTTGCGTCATCTGGGATTCCCCACGTATTTTGTTTTGCAAGTCTCAGGCGACAGTGAGACGCATGACCTTCTGCAATTCTCGGAAAAACGCATGAGTCATCACGTTTGTTTTCGTAAACAGCTCGGCGGTTGGGATTCACCCGAAAACCCATTAATCATTCGATGATATCTTCGACGAACATGCCGACAAAAGAGCCGCCTTGCACGTGAGCCTGGGAACTCGCCGTTCGAACTTTTGCAGGTCTCGACATGTCGGCGACGACCGTTAGCGGACATGGGCGGAGTACCAACGGGGTTACAGGGGCCCCCGCCCCCCGTACCCCGCTACGACGACATAGGCGTAGTATGTTCCCTAAATCGCTCGATATACGCAAGGTATGTACGGTGACCGGGATCTCGGTCATGGTAAATACTTTGCTATACTACTCAGTACATTTAATCACGAGCATCTTGTTACACGTTACAGGGTGAAAACAATCTTTAAATTATGATCTGTATTTTTGAATTTCTCAAAATTTCTCAGAAACGGTTAGTTTTAGGTATAGAAAATATAATAGTAACTAACCTTTATTTTGTCTATAGTATCGAAAAATATGAAAAAATATAGGGTGTTCCATAAGAAAAAATATAACTTTGGTATTTAATTTTTTTGTGGGTCACCCTATATATTTCAAAATAATTTTGAAATATGCTCCTCATGAACCCACATATGACTGTGCTATTTTTTTTCCCTAACTCTCTTCATTTCTTGTAGAAATACCGAGGCGAATGTGGTGTACCACCCTGTATATATATTTATATATATATATATATATATATATATATATATATAAATAAGACTTTGCTGAAACGCCTCTTAAATATCTCGAATTTCATAATTTCATTCGATTAACTGACATGTAAATTATCGTTTGGCTGAGTCTGTCGGTTCAACGAAGAAAATCATTGTGTTCTCAGATAGTTGAAGGCTGGTAAGTCTACCTTCACTCCTTGCACAACGTAGACCAAGGTATTGGTGATGCCTACTTATCAAACTCTCCTGTGTTGCTCGGTGGATCTAGTTTTTAGTTGCTAGTATTCCATATGTGCCAATAACTCGATCCAGCAAATCATGTGAAACATTACAGTACGTAATAGAATCAGTTTCAGAACTTGATAGTTAGAATTATATTGTTTCAAATTTGCCATTCGAAGAGACAGTAGGTGTACAATTCCATAAAAATAGTCCATTCAATCCAAAGCATATAGGTATCACAGAACTAATAATATACTTAAACAGAGATATCCTTTGTTTGTTAATGACAAAAAATATGTGCTTCTTACTTGAGACACTCTCTGAAGATGGTCTGGACCCAGAATCATGTGAGTTAGACTGCTTTCCAAATATCGAAGCAATAGAAATTAAGTCAGTAGTGGAAGCTTCAAAAAAATATCAGAATTGGTTTCTTCATTGAAATCAGTATGAATGGAACGAATAACTAAAGAACTCAATCATGAACGTTATGTGGCTATTCTGTACCACAAAAATATCTGACAATCGATTTTCATTACCACGATGAATCGAGATGTTTTTCACAGAAACTTGAAAAAACATGGCCATTTTGTGCCAATCCAAAAATGTCATAATACACTATTTAAAGCTACGACGGCCATTGCAAAAATAAAAAAAATCTCGCAATTGCGACCTTCAATCTGTCAATTGACACTTTTTTGTAAAGTTAATTGAAGCCAATTAATTGAACTCACTGAAAATGAATTTAATTACTTCCAAATGAATTAAACAATTATTCTAACGACCTCTGGTTCCGAGAAATCCGAGAACTTCTTCTGGAAAACTATGGCTAGAACACTCTTCTTACCAATTCCCTTTACTATTGAAATCGAGTTTATTTCCTACAATGCGAATAAAAAGCAAATCTCATTTATCGACGCCTGCTTGCCTGCTTGTCCTGAATTCTTCAAAGCCCTCAAATCCTTTATTGACTATATCCAATAATTTTCTGAGTTATGCAGCACACAGCACACTCCTTCATTATTGGGGAGAAATTGAAAAATGAATCAATGTGAAATGAGAGCCTTTTGTTTCCATAACGTTCTTTGGGTCGAGTACAAGCCGTATTTTTTTCCGAATTTTCTAATGAGCTTATGACTCTAGCTGCAATGAATTGAATGAAATTTTTTGAATAATAAAAACATTCAATGCCAGAAAGCTTCAAATTATTATGGATGACATTATTAAAGATGTTATCAAATTCCAACCTGTGCTCATATGATCCATGAAAAATTGGAATTTCCATCGTAGGTAACTCGTAACACACTTGAAGTTAGTGGATGTATGATGATAATGGTATATTGTTTCAACCGAACAATTTGAACCCGAATCAAGATCTTTCATAAAAGTCGCAATTGCCAGATTAAATTTGTCAATTGACAGATTAAAAGTCGCAATTGCGAGATCTTCTATTTTTGCAATGGCACCAAGTTTAGTGGAGGAAGATTTGTTGAAATTTCAATAAACGCGTGTCAGTGCCAACAACAGAGAGAGACAAGCGAAAAAGCCTACACCTCCACTTCAAATTATATTGCTCCGCCCAAAAAACACTCGCCCGATCGATTTGTATACGATTTTTTGGCGTTTAGACTGCTATCTATTATCATAAATGAATTACTATCAATTCTATAAAACTCGATATTCGATTTATGGATATCAATTTTACTACTCCCCGCTAGGTGTCATCAGGAGTAGTATATATGAAAATTTATTTCGAATTCATTACTGATCCGACGACGGCGCTCTGATATATTATGAATATTTATCTCATACATGTTATGTGAAAAAGTGAACCCCTTTTTACAGTTTGTATTCGTCATCCTTGTTTCAATCGATATATCTGGCATCAAAACTAATTTCTATCTAAATGTTGAACTATGTTGCCGGAACGTTAGTTATCCCTACTTTTTTGATAGTCTCTTAAGCTACGTTTTCATGCATCCGAAATTTCTGTTTTTCGTACGAAATTTGGAAAAAATCTGACTTTTTCGTACGAATGACATTTTCAGTGGTTTTCATTTGTACGGAATGTTTTCATGGAATAATGAAAATATTCATGTTTTTCTTGTCACCATGTTTCCTGCCAAGAAAATAATGGAAGAAGAATTCAGAATAAGGTTAAAGATTACAGAAAAAAATTTAGGTTATAATATCTTTCGGTATTTGGCGGTTTATATTCATTTTGTTTATCTACTTCAAAGCAATGAATACTTATACAATTGTCGAAAATTAGACGAGGATGAAACCCAAGTGCTGCAAGAAGAATCACAAGAATCTCAAGATTTAGTGAACGATTCTACCACCAACAGCCCTAATATATCTGCCAACAGCCAGGTAAAATAATCATAACTGATTTTGGATAAGTTCAATACGAATATGTGTCCTTCCTGTATCAGTTTTATTATTCTATTATCTGAGTATTTTTATTTCACAGATTAATGCAAATTCCGAAGATCTGAGTTTCCCAGAAATGCTCATAAGTGCAGTGCAAGTTCGACCTCCACTATGGAATTCACGTTTACCACTGAAAGAACGAAGTAAATCAATAGTGGACAGTCTCTGGTTGGAAATAACCGACTTATTTGGGGGCGCATATACAATGTCATTTATCCAAAAAAATGGAGGAATCTGCGTGACACATATGTAAAATATAAACATGAAACAGAAACTTATGTACCGTCTGGCTCTGGTGCAATGAACAAGAAATCGAGAGACCACTGGAAATATTACAACATGATGGCTTTCGTAAACGATACGTTGGCTCCAAGAACGTAAGTTTGTGAATAAGTCGAGTAATAAAATGTTTAGGTGTAATTTACAATTCCAGCACCACATCTAACTTGAAAAGGTGTCTATCAAGCGACCCCAAAAGTAATTTACAGGAAGCAACTAAAAAAAAAGTATGAAACTGATTCAATTGAAAATTCCATACTGAAATGTATGGAAAAAATACCAGAACTCATAAAGCCAGTACCTGAAGCCCCGCCTGACGCACAAAAACCCTAGAATATAACAATCCTATTTGTCAAAGAATATCAGAGATTTTGAATACTCTAACACCACACAAAAGGGCTATAGTGAAGTTAGAACTCTATAAAAAAACAGTGGAGATGTGCTTTGAAGATTAAAAGTAATCTCAAAAGCAATCATAGGCCTAATATAATGACAAACAATGATTTGTGATCTCATGTGATTAGTTTTATTTGGATTTGGATTAGGTTTTGGTTGTATGATAAATGCACAAAAAATTTTCAAAACTGTATTTTGGTGTTTTATTATGATTGGTACAACATAAATCTAATAATGAATGATATAATGAGTCATTCAAACACTGTTCCATTGAAATGGAACTGCTCCAGAAAACATGAAGTAGTTTGTAAGTTCTTCCCTAACTGCACTAGCAATTTTACTCCTGTTATTACTACCTGTTCGACTTATCGGTAATAAATTATTTGCTGGACCACTTTCACGCCAGTTACCTTCAACAATATTGCCATATTCATCTTCATGATCTACAAAATTGTACGGACAATAATTTGTCTCATTAGCAGATACCAAGTAATTATGTAAACAAACAGTAGCCTTAATAATATTTTCAGTTGTTTCTAATGAACAATTTATGGGCTTTCTCAATATTCTCCATCTTGCTGACAGGATGCCGAAGGCATTCTCAATACACCGGCGTGCTCGACTGAGTCTGCAATAGACACAATCAAATTATAGTTGACAACCAAAATCTAAGAATTACCTGTAATAAAACCTTCTTACGTAGGGGCAGAAATCGACCAGGATAGGGCCTCATTAAATTTTTCAAAAGAGGAAATGCTTCATCTCTTACAAAGAAGTAAGGTAGAGAATCCCCATGTTCTTCTATTGGTTCATCTGGAGGAAATCCAAGTGTATTTGCCAGTGATTGTTGTCCCATCTGTGATAATCGAAATATTCCACCATCACTCTGCCTCCCTTTGGCTCCTATATCAACCAGAGTGAATTTATAATTATGGTCACAAGCAGCCATGAGTGCTAGACTATACACTCCCTTATAATTGTAAAAGTCAGATCCTGATTTTGGTGGTGCCTACCAAAGTTTCGAATTCATATATAAGCTAACTATTATAATTGTTTTTACATTACCGTTATGACTACGTGCTTTCCATCTAAGGCACCAGTGCAGTGAGTAAGATTCCATTTATCATTGGAACCATTTGCTATTCTCTCCCAATCTTCAGTAGTTGGTACACTCAGTACTTCTTCAGAGAATTCCAGATAACTTCACATGTGTCTCTTACGATGTGAGATACTGTAGTTTTCCCAACACGAAAAGGAAAAGCAATAGATTTCATACTGTTCCCAGATGCTGAATATCTGAAATGAAATCAAAATGAGTAAATGATATTAATTTGATTGAAGGTGAGATTTTACCTTAGCGTTATTGCTAACCTTTCAGGAGGTGAAATTGGCTCTCGAGTAACTTCAATTCTATTTAATTTATCGTCCATTTTCTGAAGTAAATTATCAAACTGTACTGGCGACATTCTAAAGTAATTGAAATATTCCTCATGATCACTATTTCTCAGCTCGTTAATTAAGGTGTGGTAATTGCCATGTAATTTCCGTAGTTTGAGAATAGGTCTTACCCAAAATTGCTTAGGAGTCCTTTTTTCTTTATTTAAAAATTCCAATATGTCAAAAACATCAGTAAAATATAAAATATTATTACAGATGTTCTCATATTAGCGATATTTCTATCCATATCAGAAATCCGAATCCAAAATTTTTAGCATCACTAAAAACCGAGCCAAGAACAAAGATATAATAACGAAGCCGCACTTATCAATTTGTTTCATCCTAAAATTTCGGACACGTTAACTTTATTCCAACTTCTTGAAACTATTCGTACCTGCAGTTGGAATTTGCAGCCAGAATTATATTTGAATGGTTTTTGACAGATTTCGTACGAAAAACAGAAATTTCGGATGCATGAAAACGTAACTTCAGACTGGACTGGACGCAATATACTATCATCTGGCAACGCCTGTCTGTGTTTGAAAGAAGGGTGAATGTTATGACGAATTGATCGAATTGACGGAAGAAAGTGAGACGGTGTGCTTGAATGATGTTTGATAGTGACAAGGATATATTTGCTGAATATTTTTCATAACTTATTCATAGAAGGAGCGTAGGTACCTATATTATGTTTCAACCCAAAATGCGCAAGGAATAATTTTTCAGGTGCATACAAGTTTCAGTGTATACTTTCGTTCACAAAGGTGGTAATAGGATGAATACCCCCTCGAACACATTTTGTGCAAACTCTGAGCTTATATTGGAAGAATTTATGATGATTGATTGTGATAAAGTAGTTACTTAGGTACAAAGGAAATGAAGTAGATGTTCATGCTCTATAATAATATATGTGATTGGCTTGGTTTCCGCGGTCAGTTGTATGTTGTCGTTGAGTTCGGGTTGAACCGCATCTGCATTGACGTTTCGGTCAATTATGGAGCCATTCTCAAGAAGTTGATACGACTGCATCAATCAATCCTCAGGTGTTGTTATAAAATATAAAATATGCAGAATATGAAGTAGATTGGACCAAGGCATAGCGTTGTCCCATACAAATTTGGCGTATGTCCGTCTCCTACCTCCCCGCCCATTTTCAGCCAAATCGGTTCAGCTTTTCTCGAGTGTTACTAACACGACTTCCTTTTATATATACCTATAAATAGCAGATTGTTACGTGAAACGGTATAATCGTTACCCAATCATAACTCAAGGTAATTTTTCTGAAAAAAGAGGTTAACAAAACTAAAATGAGTATTATCACAACTAATGTCGTTTCACTCATTCCACATTAAAACACTGAAACTATAGTCTCTTGAATCAAAGAAGAGTAGGTCTTATCTCACCGCTCAAATTCGAAGGAATAAAAACAGTCTACTACCCTTTTAACATCTACCACACAACTATCACAGGCCGAAGTGCATCTGTTACACATAAAGATATCACTCAAATCACATACACCGTGAGAGTATAGTGTTTTGGAAGATACAATGTGATTTAAAACTTTCACACCAACACCAGATTTTACACTTTGCTCATTTAAATATTTCCATCGTGAAATTGACCAAAATTTATGAGACATAGGTACTGTTCGGAAGTATACACAATGTGTTCAAATTCAAGTATATCCCCTTTCGAAAAAATATGACACTGCTGCCCGATTCTATCTGATTCTGAAGGCCACTGCCATATAGAAACAGTCATGTCTAGACATTAGAATAGGTAACGTCACTAGTATAGAATGGAAACCCAGAACCGTGTTGACTGTTGGCAAATTTACAAAAAACTCATTCATCAAGAAGGTTGCATCTTCGAACACTCAGAAAAAAAGAAACAAACCTTCAGTTGATTTCACTTATTAATTGGTATTTATAATAATAGGAATTCTAGTTCTGTCAGAATATATATTATACTGGACTATCTTTCACTTTCTTCTGATCAATAAAATAGCCAAGTCTGTCATATTTCGTATGCAATAATTTATTCCTCCGATAAAAACTCTATCGGCCCAACTTTATCAACATTCCTATTAGTTTGTTGCTTTAACCGAAGGGACATGGGACCGTGACCAAGTGTGATTTCACTTATTGAAAGCAATTCCCGTCGAGCAAACGACGTCAGCTATTGAAGTTATGAATATTCAGCATTCATTCCCTAGTGGATATATTATGTTTTGCCAGTATGGAAGAGACCGCATCGCAAACTTTGTGAAAAATGTCATATAACACGGACAGCGTTTGCGGTGTGCCCACTCACATTAGCGAATATGACATCTGCGTGAATTGTTTTTAGATTCAACTATAGTTCCATGAGCTATCAACGATACCATTTTTCATAGAGTAGTAAGTCAACCATATGGAAATATTATTTGAAGGGATGGATAGGTGTAGATAGCACTAGTGATTTCGTTTGCAAGTCATGTCTTTTCTTAATTGTTTTTTCGGAAAACGTAGCTTGAATCATAAATTTTCTTGATTACTTATACATGATGCCAGAAGATGGCAATCAATTCAGAAACAGAAGTAGAATGTTCTGTCGATGTCATAGATCAATAATTTTTTGAAGATTATATCAATGCTTGAACTTTCATTTCCCTCATAAACTTCTATCGTCAATTCTTTTTTGAAGCTTCATCATCTTTCTGTCATTATTTCAGTCAAACTGACAGACAGAACTCTGCACTTTCATTTCCCTTTAGAGCAGGAAACTTTGTTCTGCATTGTCAAATGAACGGAAATATCGACATTATGGTGTAGATGGCGTAAAAAACGCTTCAAATCCTTTTCACACAGGCATTTACTGACTGTATCTCTATAATCAATGCTTATACTTTCGGTATTGTTCATAAAGATATAGTTATCCAACTTTACGGAAACATAATTCGAAGGGATGGATAGATACTATGTTTAGATGGCACTAGTGATTTCGTTTCCAAGTCATGTCATTCCTTTCAGTTTTCCTTCGGACTTCGGAACTTGACTCACGCATTTTCTTGATAACTCATGAGGCAACAATCAAATGAAAAACCGCAACAGTTCCATGATAGATGTCTGAATATACTCAATTTACTCTGTAGTTACTTTGCTCAACGAAGCTCTGCAACTAGTTATTCAGGAAAATAATATCCAATATCTTTAAAATTATACGAACAGAACTTTCACTAGAGTCCCTCAAACACCAGTGAGAACACCAATACAACACGCACAACCCAAACAATATGTACAGCCAGCTCATCATTCAAATCTGCAAACATTTTTCAATGCAACACCAAGGGTACCCTTCAATAATCATACCCAAAATAATCAATATCGGCCTCCAAATAATTTTCCATCACAATCTATTCCTATTCTACCGAAAACGAGTAATCAACCTCAATTTTTTTTAATTTAATTTAATAAGTGTTCAGAAATAATAAACAAAACCACAATGTTTTTAAACCAAACCCAAATCGAACCTTCCACAACCTACACCAATGAGCGCATCTACTATACATACCCCGAATAACTTTTCAACCAAACGATTCAG
Source organism: Zygogramma bicolorata (assembly GCA_032362365.1). Taxonomy (NCBI): domain Eukaryota; kingdom Metazoa; phylum Arthropoda; class Insecta; order Coleoptera; family Chrysomelidae; genus Zygogramma; species Zygogramma bicolorata. The sequence goes on from JAVJAQ010000954.1 coordinate 26,553, forward strand.
CCGCCACTTCGCGACAAACCCAGCAGAGAAACTTCATTTCGAAGGAACTGTATAATACCGAAATCGTTCAAGGTCAGGGCATTGATAATGATTATGAATCTTTTCTGATAAACCCAATTGAGCATCAATACTAGGAACCTGATAGTCAATATTATGGAATTTTTTTTGAAAATTCCAGTTCCGAAATGTCACAAACTGAAAATCTCCTATACGGCTCCTTTTTCAAAATCAAAATTTTCCAAATACGAATATATCCAACAAAACCAAACAGCACCTGAGCACATGAACTATTTGTTTTTTTTCTCGAGCTTGAGTTCCCAAAAACCCTCTAGCCGCAAAATTCATCACCTTCAACGATCGTATTTTTCCCGCTGACTAGCTCGTAATTCTTAAACCATGTTTGTTCAGTTTGAAGCAATACTGCTGCTATCATGTCTAGCCAGGTACAAATCCGTTCATGAATTGTGAGACAAAACTCGAAACTGGAACTCTCATACTTCTCGGAACGAAACTCTCATCGGTTTGACAGAGTGATTGAACATGGAGTCACATTGGTGTGAAACTTATATGACAATATCACAATACCATGAAATAACCAGGAAATGGGTTTATTTTCTGATACAAAAAAGTATTGTTAATAATTTCAGAAGCAAGATATTATGGCCATTTCTCAGCGAGTATATCAATCTACCACATCAAACAATGAATATATTAACGGATGTTTCAATTTCGTTAGGTATTCAATTGATAAACATACAGTTCACAAATATATATCGTGCAAAAAAGCTGCTTTTGAAATTTCATTCACAGTGAATATTTCATTCAACTAATATAACAGAAGGACGGCATTTATGAGTTATTCTATAGTCTATATTTGAACGGTATTGGTGCTTTCAATGCACATTGCTCATCATTCAATCCATGTTCACTGGAAGTACTCATCAACTATTTTATAACCCGTCTACAGATTGCTTCCATATACAAACATATAGAAGCATATTCGTATGGACAATGAAAAAGGATGTCACGCTACATTATATAAGAAAACATCTGGATTTCTTCAGTATATACATACATGCTCTCCTCGATTAAGAAATAGATACCCAACACAAGTTTTTGAAAATATTCTCTGATGAAGGAGTCAGCAGAGACTTGAATGAATTCACTGAGTTTGGTGGTGTGAAGACTTCAAATACAATAGGAACTTGCATCGTAGTTCTCGGTAGTGTAGAGGTAAGCACATTCGCCTTCCAAGCGGAATACCGGGGTTCGATTTCCCGCCGGGCCACCGTGCTGGGTAATCGCACGTTAAAAGGTAAGGCCTCGTTGATCCATTGTTCGCACAAGTTTCGACTTCTGAGGGTTGACGTTCGTCAGCTGGTTAACGAAAACGAACAATTTTAGAACAACAATTGTTTCAGTTTTGAAGTCGGATTCAACTCGGATTCAACTCAAATCCAAATGGGGTGTCAATCATACCCACTAGAGATGAGTACATTGTATCTCTAGAAAGTCGTTAAAGTACATTTTCACTAGAAAATGAAGGTGACAGTGTTACAGACATTGACCTAGGACTGAAAGATATATGGACGAGAAGCATGGTAAATATTGTAAAACGTCTGAAATTTTTCGATCCTTCAAACTACTCAAAGGGTTATTTACAGCCACCAAAATATTCAAATTCGTTTCAATAATCACCAACACAATAGGACAACTAAGATGAATGAAAACCCTGGTCCGTTGACTTTTATGGTTTTGTTGAGTCGATTGCTCTCGATCTGAGGAATCGAAGTGATAGCATTATTTATATAATATAGCATTTATTGCCCAACAGAAACCATTTACAAGGCAATTTTCGAAGGATAGCAAATAATGTAATATAATTAGAAGTATAGTACCAGTGTTACAACTACAACCTACAGAATATGGCATGGATACAACATAAAAGTTGAAAAAATAAATAAAAAATAACAAACATGATTGTGATTTATTTCTCAATTCACTCTTACTGCAGTTGAAAATATCACAAATATTTGATAATTTTTTAGCGTTAACATTAATTGGAGCTTTAGACATAATATTTGTTTGAGCTCTTTTACACTTGAAATTGATATTTGATCTAGACTCTAGTCTTGGCACATGAAAATCTATTTGTGATAATAGTACAGGGGAGTCCATCTCCCCATTCAATAGCTTATGTATAAATATTATGGATGCTTGATTTCTGCGTTTTTCTAAAGATACGAAATCGAATTTACGTAGTATATGCATATAATCAGATCCCCTTGGAGGATAAACTCCATCAACCTTCAAGCATAGAAATTTTACATACTTTTTTTGGACTTTCTCGATGGTTGTTGAGGATTGGCTATAAATGGTATTCCATATTAATAATCCATATTCTAGTTTAGACCTTACTAGACCGAAGAAAAGAAGTGAGAGTGCAGTAATATCATTAAAGTTTCTACAATTTCTACAGATGAAACCATATGTACGATATGCTGCTTTAGTAATTTCGTTTATGTGAGAATTGAATGTCAGCTGTTGGTCGAAGTGAACTCCTAAGTCTCTAATATTATCATCATTAAGAAATATCAAGAATAACAAAGGCCCCAAGTTGGAACCTTGTGGCACTCCACTGGTTGCAATATAGTTTTGTGAACAAAATCCGTTGTATTTAACATATTGGGTTCTATTATTTAAATATGATTTCGAAAGGTTTAGATGAATATTATTGAAACCCAAACAAGTAATTTTCTTTAGGAGTATCTTATGGTTTATTTTGTCAAAGGCCTTAAAGAAATCAGTATGCACCGCATTTACCTGTCCTCTTCGGTCTAATGATTCACATAAGTATTGACTGAAAAGGGATAAATTAGTAATTGTAGATCTTGAATTCATGACACCATGTTGAGATTCAGAAATGACATGTTGAGTTGCCAGATAAATGCGATCATACAATATAATCTCCAAGACCTTTGCCACTGGTTAATTTTGGTTAGTTTGCTACAAAGCGATAAGAACCACTTCGCTACTTGTTGAGGTTAGAAATATTTGTGGCAGATATCACTTCAACCACTTTGAAAACTCGTTCAAACATGCACAGTAATTTCAAGAGCTTCATTGGGTATTATGGTAGTATCAATAGGATTTTCATGTTATTTAAAAACTACTTCAAACAATTCAAACTAGTACTTCGAAACGAACGATACAATCCAAACCATAGGCTGTACCATATCTTCAAAGGCGATACCATATCGTGATGATTCGAATGCGATTTTTCAAAGCTGCAATTCCAATCAACTGACAGCTCACGAGTAAATTTCGATACCGATGGTGTCATTGGCTGAATTCTGCTGGGATCTATCCTTCACCAATAGAATCATCAGTACACAAAATTTGTATAGATAGGTCACCTTATAGAGAGCTAACCCCTCACAGACAAGTTTGACAGTTTGATACTTTGATTTGAAGTATTTCCGATAAACTCATTATTCAATTCTATATCATTTAGTCTGGTTCGTTTGTTTTCACGTTGTACTTCTCACGTTTCTATCCTTACTATTGCTATTGTTAGTAAAATTTTTACCTCTAGTTACTTTTATAATGAAGCATTTTTCATTGTTTGTTATGTTGATAGTGCCGAATTTGATATCCATCTCCATGATATATTGAGTAGAGCTACCGCAGGTGAATTATTTTACAGTGTTAGAGGATTGTTTTGAAAATCTCTGAATCAAAATTCATGTCAATTGATAATAGAGTGCGATATTATTTTGACGATGATTATAACAAACTTCACCTTGTATGGCCTTTTCGCAACTTACTAGGGTTGATTCACTGATGGTTTTCCAGAATTTTCCAGATGAACATTTTGTTTTCCAGCATCAGTGACAATGGCTGTTACGTGCCAGGTAAAAATTTATGAAAAAACAATAATTTGTAATCATAATTCAAAAGTATTTTCAAATGCCTATAACCTTCATGAACTGTGCCTCTGTTCACAATCTCTAGAAGGGATTTCTTTGGTTAAAATTGATCATATTCAAGAATGCGAGATTTCGAGAAATTGGGCTAATGAGTTTTCAGGCATAAATTAACGCATCTCGAGGACAAAAAATCTAATTTCTGTTTGAATCAAGAATAAAATTTAAGATAATAGAATAGAACTCACTTGAAATTTCAATGTACTTGTCTGAGACATGCATTCCTAATACTAGTACACTATTTTCAACTACATTCGCAGTGGACGATCATGAAAGCAATGAGAAACCGGAATGAAGAAATGTTTTTTTTTTATCGGATAGATCGTACTATTTCCTAATGAAGTTTGTTCTTAGTGCAATACTAATACTACAAAATGATTAGTGTGCGTGTTTTGTGGAAAAACTCGTTTTCAATTACTAGATATTGGGAAGGGATTCCTTAAAGCACAATCTGATTGATATATTCCACAGATTGATACCCTTACGATGTTTTCATTAATTTCCCAAAATCCTGATTTTGTGGGTCTTGGAAATAGGGGCTACAAAATTATGACATAAGTTTTCCTTCTCTGAATATTCAGTTGAGGCGGATTGTGGAGGCATGATGCATAATTTTAGTAGATAATGTCTGACCCAAATTGAGGTAGATACCATCTGAAAACTACCACTTCTTATATTTATATCGAATGACTGAATTACATTTTTCAACTGGGAAATGTAGTTTTCGGTTATTCGAGTTATGCATTATGCACTAAATTTTGTATTATGCATCCACAAAAACTAATTTTACACGCAAAAGAGATATACAATGATATCGTTCACCTGAGTCAGTGCTTACAAACTGCAACTAACAAAATAAACTCCCTAGCAAAATCGAGAGGTTTTAATTTTTCTATGAATAAAACTAACTTAATCCATTTTTGTCACCTTCGCTCCGAACATTCCACACCAACATTATATATTGATGATCATGAAATCACTGAGAAAGAATCCATAAAACTATGAGGAATTATATTTGATAAGGGACTCCATTGGAATGAGCATATAATAGTATATTATGCAACGATCGTGTAATGATGGTTATTAATATATGAGCATAAACCGGGATACGAAACGAGCCGAAGGTGAGTTTCGTATGGTTTATGCGAGTGTATTAATAACCATTACATGAGAGTTGCATACGGTATTTTATCTACACCCGATAAATAGTGAATAACTACAAATATTATATTTATATTTGTATTGCACACAATAATACTAATTTAACGAATTTCTTTGAAAAATTTCACAGAATTGTAATTAATAGTATTACTTCGAGAAATTAAACGATGAGATATGAAAAGAAGATCAAAAATCAAAGAAAAAAAAAATTACTCGAGACCGGAATCGAACCAATGTCTCCTCCAGCTAGATTAATCTATGTCAGCGCCACAGACGGCTCGGCTACGGAGAGCCCACAAATTATGATGAAAAAATAAGTCATAAATCATGCATTTGTCAAATAAAAAATTTATTCATTCTAACTGTATTTCTGTCGGTGGAGGTGTCGAAAGTGATTCTCCCATATCGCTGGTATCAGACATTTTGTTATGAATATCGAAGTTTGGCTTTATTCTTCAAAAATTCAATACCTATACCGATTTTGACTTGACAAATGTCAAATGCAGAGCATGCACCTCATGCTTGATTGAAAAATAATTGGTTTCTATTGGTTGAAAATCTGTATCGTAATGAAAATCTGTGTCGTAATGGATTTCATTATAAAACGGGTTGTGGGCATATAAGTGTAGTATTAGAGTACGGGTGTAGATAAACTATGTTTATAACAAATGTCAGAAAGCACTGAATGTCATTAGGTGTGTAGCTAATATAAGATGAGGTGCAGATCGAGAAATACTACTATGAATGTATGAAATTCTCGTGAGATCGAAAATTTAATATGGAAGTATCGTATACGGTTCTGCACGGAAATCCAAATTAGCAAAATTAGATAAATTGCAAACAAGTGCCCTCCGATTAGCAACTGGAGCTTTTCGTACGAGCCCCATCGAGGCACTACATGCAGATACACATATAATGCCACTCAATTTACGTAGGGATATTCAAAACATAGTCTACTTTCTGAAAATTGCTTCAATCTCGCAACATCCCAACCAAATTCTCCTAAGCCCTGAGAATGAATTTCATCTAAATCCATCAACCTCTAAACCAGCCATATCACGATTCAAGGAGACTGCAAATACCTACATTCCGACCATAGTACCTGCAAATATCTTTTTCAACAACCCAAAGACACCACCATGGCTACTACAGAGACCTGTTATAAACAAAAAATTGACCGTTTGGAAAAAAGAATATACACCAATGTCCACTTACAGGTCAATGTTCCTCCAAGAGCTCACCTTATATGAAAATTGGGACATGATTTATACGGATGGGTCCAAGACGGCAGCTGGTGTTGGGGCCTTCTTTGTACACCTGCATTCGTCTCACTCCTGGTCACTTGATGGAACATGCAGTATCTTCACTGCCGAGCTATACGCAATATAGCAACCACTTCTCTACATCATAATTTCGACTACATATTTTCACATGTAATGCATACTCTGAAATCAGACGTCAACTCAAGTTAGAGGATGAAACCCATTCGAAAATGAAAAAAACCGGATCCAGTCTATTCTACAGTATGTCAGGCATATTGACATTCGCGGAAAGATATGAATAAACAATTTTTCACCGGCTAAATAACCATAGCAGTTGATGCCGGTACAAAAAAAAAGAGATTCCATTTTTCCTTTTTGAACTTTGAAGTGGATGTCAAAATATTACTAGTAAGACAATATATGCCTATTCTGGCGACTATGTTATAGTAAAAAAACCTTTTATATAACGTATATATTAATCGGTATACGAAGGTGTGACGTGAATAATTTACCACAGTATTTCTACTGATAAAAGCTCCTAGCTCTCCATCGTCCAAAAGTTCTTAGCTTCTCCATCGTTACATAGGTTACAGGCATATTCCAAGTAGAATTCTATCTGGAATTTTCTATCGCAAACTCAACTTATGATTTCATATATAATCATATATAAAAATAAAATGATCAACTTTATTGGGTAATTCCGAATTTAACGCTTTGAGGATTAGGTTAGGTTACATACAATAATTTTTATAGGTCGCAGTATTCTGAGGCTCTGATGTCTCTTGATATTGATAACTAGTTGTATGATTATGAAGTGAAAGAAATCAATATGTGGTGACCATTTGCTTTTCAGACGCGACTGACATGTTGGCAGAGGTGGCGAGTTGCCATATACATAAAACCTTTGTATAAGGCAAAAGTGATAAATATTCCAAAAACAACACTGAACAATTATGGATATCATATATCTCTTATAATTATAACTATCTACGGTGTTTTGTACAGACCACCGTCATTCTCGGTGCACGAATTTTTGGTTGATCTCGAATTTTCCATCAGTAGCGTCGCGCCGAAATTTGAGGACATACTAATTACAGGTGACTTCGATATAGATATGTTGGATACTGAGAACGCATCCACGAAAAAACTCAAATGTATTCTAAAATCCCATGCTCTCAATCAACTTATAAATGAACCTACCCGCATGAGCCCTACTAGCGGCAAGATCTTCGATCTAATTATTTCCTCTGAGTCAGTACCTATAGTAAACACCAGAGTCGATGATGCCTCTAATATATCCGACCACCTCATGGTTTCATGTTCTATCAGCACCAAATACGAATGCGATTAATTACTTTTCTATATTTTTCGAGATTTTAAATCGATAGCACTCGTTTCAGTCATGATCTTGAACTCATAGACTCTTGCATTTTTCGTGATCCTAATGTCGATATAAAAGTCAATTTATTCAACCAAATCATTATTGCCTTCTTTGACTTTCATGCTCCTTTGAGAACTGTAAGAATAAGTCATCCCAAACATTCCTGGATCACCGATGAAAAAAAAAAAAATTTCTCTCAGAGATGAAGCACTCTCAAAATTCAGAAACACAAAAATGAGACTAAGGGCGCTATTACGAGAGAGAAGAAAGCTTATTTGAAGTTAAAAATCTATTAGAAAAAAATAATCGTACATTCTGGAAAGAAATGAGAAACATAAATATAACTCCAAAACAACGATCTTAAGCTTTGTCTGAAAACTTGAGAAACCTTTTTGATATCAATGAATACTTCATTAACTCATCTAAGTGTGATATTTCACCTGATTCTGATGAACTGAATTGTTATCTGAACAACAAAATCTGGTATTCAAAATTTGAGCTCCCTATCAACTACTTATATGGGTATTTATGAAGTTCTGCTTTCAATCAAATCTAAAGCCCATGGTTGTGATAAAATTAAGTCCGTCATGTCGTTGAAGAATTGCCCTGTGGTCCTTTCAATTTTGTCCCATATTTTCAATTTCTGCATTTTCAGTAACGTTTTTCCCCAAATCTGGAAAAATCCTTCATTATTCCCCCACCTGAAACAGCCAATCCTGATTTCAAATCCATTCGCCCAGTGAGCATTCTTTGCACATTATCGAAAGTGTTCGAGAAAATTATATTTTTTCAGATTCAGTCTCACTTGGATTCAGGTAGAATGATTCCAAAGTTTCAGTCAGGGTTCAGATCTCAACAGAGCTTTGTTACTGCACTGTTAAATATTACCGATGATGTCCTAAAAGCGACTGAAAAAAATCACTTAGCTGCTATGATAATGCTAGACTACACGAAAGCTTTCGATCGTATCAAGCACTCATTACTACTTGCTACTACTTGCCATACAACACTATATCGGCTTCTCAGATGGGCTTACCTCAGGCTTAATCAAACAACCGGATGCAGGCCGTACTAATAAAAGGAATTTGCTCTAACTTCCTGCATGTGGAGAATGGAGTTCCTCAGGGCTCTATACTGGGACCCGTGTTGTTCATTATTTACACTCACGAATTTCAAAGTGGCATCAAATTTAGCAGCTGCCATCAATATGCAGACAAAACCCAGATTTATATCTCGTTCTTTGAAACAATCTTCCTTTAGCAAATTTAGAGTTGAGTTCAGATATAGAATCTATTGTTGCCTTATCTGCCAAATAATGTCTCTCTATCAATCCCTCCAAATCTACAGCGATGTTTTTCGGCAGAAAAAATTCATGGAAACGATGTATCAACTCTTTGGACATTAGAATCGGGGCAGCTACCACTGAACTGTCCGAGAACTCGAAGAAAAAATTCAGAACTATATTTGTTAGGATTCATGACTCACCTTTCCTTCTTGAAAATAATATGAAGTGAAAGTATTTTTGGGGTGGTTCATTATTTTTTGTCGGAATCTCAGAATATAATTTCACAAATACTTTGTGATACATGTCTTTGTATGTGTTTACGAGATGTAACTGAAATTGGTACCTTAACTGATATGTCTGAAGCTGGAAATGGTTCAATTTTTTCATTACTATTTTTGCAGATATTTGGGTAAATATTGATTATATCTATATGGTGAGAAACATATTTGCAAGTGGTATATTATTAGAGTTTTTTTTGTGGTGTCAGTTAGAATACCCTCAGAGTTCTGAATAGAAGTCCTGGTGTACCTGGAATCCCCATCTTCTTTTTGATGTTGTTTTGAAAATACAAATCTGTAAGATTATCACCAGAGCTTTTCAGGTATGAAACCAGAAGTAGTTGGAAGGATTCTTCACCATCAGTTGGTATGCATGTTTCGGTTACATCTTCATCTTACTGACAGGTAGTGGAAATAACAGATGACTGTTTTGTGAGAAAAAATTCCTCATTATAATGTTTTGATGCAACACATAATCTTCTGACTATTTTTCAGGGGGATAGTACATAAGCGGTGGGGTCCATGATCTGGGTTTCCTTCAACTAAATAAAAAACACCTACCAGGGTTGAAATCAAGGCAACCTGTTCCCTATATAATTTGTTAAGTTGGGTTTTTTCGAAAATTATTTCAACTTCACCATAAAACATGGTTTGTTTTATTCCAGAACGAGTTGAATCGTTAACTTTCATTTTCAAAACAATAGTTTTGCTAGACTCACTCCTCGCTTGTTTGAGGACATTCATCCCGATAAAATAAATCGTATGTTGCCAAGTTAGTTGGGAAGTTTGTCGATACCTGATTCTGATATCTGTAATGTGAAACAACAACTGTAATGTGAAACAGCAACCCCATCAAAACAAAATTTCAGAAATGAATCTCAACAAAATCTATGATATTCTATGGAAGTGAGTGGATCACATTTTCAACTTATTTTTTGCATTTATCATCAATACCAAAATTATTGGGTTAATGTTCTTTACGCCCTTTTCGCATTCATTCCTGAAGGACCCTGCATTTTTCTTATGTAAAAGGGCGATCTGTCAAATTTTCTGAAAGTTTGGTTCATATTGTATTATATTCGACCTAGTGACCAAAAGTGTTGATGGGTTCAATCTAATCAAATGGCTAGTTTTCTATATACGGGGTTGTTAAATTTGGAAATTGCCACCTTTTTCGGATTTATTATTTTTTTTTTAATAAAAGTAAGATTGAATTTCTGTTCCATGCAGATATTCACTACATATTCTGGTAATGAATCAGTGAATATGTATGCATTGAAATATTTTATAGCCACAAATTTTCACATATTCCACTGTCACGTCAGGAAAGGATATTTTTGAAAGGTTCTCCCCGATATAGTATGTTGACGAGGAAATAATGCACCCTGCACATTTCTTATACAGGCTATTTCATAGAAAGAACCACAAGACTTTTTTTTTAGATATATTCCAAATCCTGTATTCATCGATTGATTTTTGGAAAAGGTGATACAATAAACATGTGTAGCTCTATTCTCCAAAACATACGAAGTGGTTTATTTATAGGAAAGGAAAATATTACATTTCGATAAAAGTACAAAAACCATGAATTACTCATGCTCTGAAATTTCTCATGTCAAATGAAACCAATCTACTATCATACCATGATTCTCTTAACATCTTGAGAGGTATGATTTCTACATTCGATACTATGATTAGTTTTTGAGATACAGGGCACGAAGTGGAGAGTTACTGATTATATCAGTTTGTTTTTTGAAATTGAAATGATGGATTGATTTTATGTTGAGCTTTAAAACTGGGTTCTGGTCGGATGTACGGGGGAAATAATGCTTTGAAATTGCCAAAATAAGACCTTCACAGCACACAACCACCCTATACCAGCTTATAGGATTATTAATAATCCGCCGCCAGTTTTTCATCGAAGACAGGCAGACTGTTGATGGAATTTCATTTTCTATACTGTCTCAAGTTACTTCGTATAGACTATACATGGTTTGTCTAGGTAGGTACTTCGTGAAATATACGCAGACCGAGTTATACTAGGTATGTTTATAAGTATGTATAATTTCCTTCGACCAAATTTTCAGTAACTTTTGAGCAACTTTGTATCAGGTAGGTAGGCATAACCGGAAGAATTTTAAATATACAGGGTTGGATGGTTATATAATTACCCAGAAAATATATACATCTTTGTCTTATATATTCAATCAAAATGTTTTCATACTCGTGGCGACATTGTCAATTATTATGCACCAGGTAATTTTCGAGAAACATCCTCATTCCGACATCAAGATAACTTATTCAAACTCATTCAAACTCTATATGAAAAATCTTGCTTCAAGTAGTATCATGCATGAGATCTTTCGATGCCAGATGAGCCTTCTACTGCGCATTCATCTTGAAAAAGATAATTATCCATCTTCCAAATACTGATTGTGGTCTTTAAGAATTCAGTTGAGAAAGCACAGAACCACCTTATACCAGCTCACAGGGCTTGTAATAATCCGCCGCCAGTGTTTAATCGGAGATAAGCAGACTGTAAACAGAATATCAATTTTTATGCTGTCTCATGTGATTTTGTATGGACTAAACTAGATCGTCTAGGTAGGTACCCCACAAAATATATGGACACCGAGCTATACCAGGTATATTGAAAAGTATATATGATTTCCTTCGACCAAATTTTCAGATTTTAATGAAGACTCAAGTGAAAAGCATATACCGAGAGGTGCACATTGGTTCTGAGATGATTTAAACAATCAGTTACCAATCCTTACTGACTATTCATTTATGTCGAATCACTCGTCACTTGTCACCCCTTCTTTTGTACATCTTATTTGAAATGCACTTCTAATAGAAAGAAATGTTGTCTCAGTTACGTGAAATAGGTCTATGGGGTAACCACTTAAAAAAAGCCCCGAAACATATACCTCTGCGGTGGTGTGGAAATGAGTTTAACGGTTCTCTTTTTTTTTGATAGAATGTACATATGCACCTTTGGTATTATTCTTGCATGCGTGAATGATCCCGTATCAACATCGTTTACTGCTGAAAATAGCGAATTTATTCAGGCATCGATAGGTAAGAACAATATAAGTTTCATAACTATAAAACTCGCTCTCGACATTTATTGTGAAATTACGTGATGAGACATATATTCAAAGCAAATTTACATTTTGATTTCGATTTTCGCCAAAGTATTAACACTTTTTCCATAAGTTGTTACATAACGAGACGTTTGCACGCCTCTGAGTAGGAGTTCAATTTATATTCTTCGAAAATGAAGTGAGTTATTTTAATGATGGTTCTGAGATCACGTGAGAGATTGCTCGAGTGACATTAGTCAGTAGTTGATTGAAAAGGTAGAAATTCCCTCTGTGAACATAATCAAAATGAAGACCCAGTTCAGGATCCATAGAATACCGCATCAGTTCGATTATGTATTTTCAATTCCTAATGACGGTAGGTACACTTTTCATTGGAATTCAGGGTACTATTCATCAGGAAGCTGATATAAATTCAGTAAAGCAATACCTTGCTTTCAACGTTTTATCGTAACCGATTAGACTAAATTTTTATATTATCAACAGAGTAATAATTTTTCTGCGAGTAACTAACTAACAATCATCCCACTATCAAAGTAGATGAACACCTACTATTAAATTGTTTTTGTTAATATTCCTATTGAAATATGAAAATTTCCATAGACATAAATATCGTCTCATTTGGCTTATTTTCCCACGAAGTTACTCCATTTCTATCTACATCGATTGGTAAAGTAATTGTTGGATGGGAAATCAAATCAGTTTTGAGAGCTATACTTTTCATATTACGATCGGAATAGAACATGGGAAACATTCTACATTCATTTGTTCATGAATGATATGTAGATTCAGTTCGAAACGGTGGAGAAATATTATGTCAACAAAATGTGGGAGTTGATGTACGTTCAGAAATATAAGTATTTTTGTGGAGAAAACGCAATTTTGAAGAAGTATTTCTTGACTTTTTTTCACGGAATATATGGAACAACAATTGAAAACTTTTATCAAAGAAGTAACACCAGAAAATTCATCGACTTACTTGAAAAATGAATGATCTAGATTCTCCAACCATCTCCTCCTCCGGATATTATTTTGGTGATGTTTCGCGCTTTTGCAAAACCTCCATATATGTAAGGAGATGAACAAACAAATCGCGATCAACTCTCTCAGATAATAGCTCAAAATTACTTTCATCTGAAAGCTCATTTTATTTTTCAATGCAAAATCGCACAGTTAGGAAAATGTGGAAAAGTTTGTTATGATTGGAAGAGTTGTACTGTAATTATGTCTGGAAGAGAAGCTCTAAAAATCTGTAATAATTGTCCCACGGGTATTTAGGAACTTGGATATTTTTGTGAAAGAAAGCAAAACAATAATTCCTCAACATTCTTCAAGTGAGTTGATTATGAAAAAACATCGAGTCATCTGAAGAAGCTAGCCATTCGCGCTAGCGAATTGTCACGAAGAAATTCCAAAGAAAGACGGCCTTCAAACCCGAAGAGAAGTAGTGATAATAAGTTGAATAATATTGAAAATCACCTTTTATTTCTTTTCCCTCTGAAATAACAATATAGATTTTCGAATTTGTTAGACATTGTTCCTTTCTGAATAGTATTGGTTCAAGATTCCAAACTCTATATAATTAAATTACTGAAACCCTTAAAAAACTCATAAAATCGAGTGGTTTCGGTTCAGACTTCCATTATCCATATTATCAACTCTATTGAAACTTGTATCTGTCAATAGAGTTAAAGTCATTAGAAGTCCGAACCAATAGAATTCAGCAAGGAACATTGTCAACCACATTTAAGCTAACAATATAAAATCGAACTAAACCAAAAATTCAAATTATGGATTTGAAACATGAAAAATGACGAAATATATAATTTTCAATATTTGGAAACGAACGAGAAAGAGTTAATCTGAAAAAAATTATAGAAATAAAAATCTTGTTTAATAATAAGGTCAAACAAATCGAATAAAGGACTCAAATCCAAACAAAAACATTATATTGGATTTCGGTAGAGAAAAGACGATTCAGGAAATTAACAGAATAAATTATCACAAACGAAAAATTGAGGAAAACATAGGATTCTTAATTTAAAAAAATCAAATGTAAATTGGAGAAAAAAACTCTTGAAGTTTCGAGTCGAGTATAGTCACTACGTCTCTACCAGTGGTATCCGCAAGGAGATGACTATTTTGTTTGGATTCGAGTGCCTCATTGATTCAGTTGCTTCATCAAACTATTTGACAAGTTAATATTCTTACTGAAATTTTTCCTTCAACTCCTGCTCAATCATTTCAAAGTTCTTTCTATCCCGAGGCGAAAAGTTTGTAGCCCGACCACAATAAGGGAGGGCTACAAACAGTCGAGGAATAGAAAGGCATTTTAGTTCAGTGTTGAATACACTGAAGTCATACACTTTAGTAGAAATGAATAGAAAAGGAATACGTACTAAAAAATATAAACACGCTTTTCACGATGAGAGTTTTTATATACAACAACAAAACAACAACAGAATAAAAATAAAATAAAACTATTTCATTTGCCTATTCTTATATTAATGCTGTCTTATGAACTAACAACAATTATTGTAAAATACATGTCCTCAGTAAATAGATGAATACACACATACATATAAATATACACACGAATAAATAAATAAATACAAGCAAACATATATTTACAGAAACAGATATTGGTGAGGATTCCCGGAGCGAGAAGCTGGGATTCTGATACTTAAGCGGGAAGGGTGAAACCCACGAACACCAATCCCCCTCCAATGCGATCATTCGACTGAACGGGAGTCGATCCGCGTAGCGCACCTGCTGGTGTGAACAGGGATCTACGTTGTTAATCTCCAAAGCTTAAAACACTCGGTTTTTCGTCGGATTCCCTGCTTCTTTTAGCTCACATCCGAATTTTCTTTGTGAGTTAGATTTAGGTAATTCAGAGGTAATTGAAGTTGTCATTTTAGGAGCTTTCGAGAGATTCGTGAAAAACTAAGAAAAACCACCTATAAATAGATGATTCAATTATTTGTGTTCATAATCGATTCAGAATTTTCCTTTAATTTACCTTCAGAAGGTATACTTGTTAGATCCTTCTTGAAGGTAACGAATGACAATAAACAAAATAAATGATACGCAGTGAAGTTGCGGATGGCTACATATCGAATTCCCTATTGAAAAAAAAATCGTTTCTGATCAGATTTTTGTGAGCATTCCAACTGCAACAGCTGTGTCCAGCTTTTCTTCGCAGCGATAAATTGTTGCGGCGACAGAAAATAATCCAACGCTTGTTTAATAGTAGATTATACCACGAGTCAATAATGATATCAATTAAGCTCGGGGAATTTTAATGAACCGAGCTGCGTCAGCGGCTAGGGAGTGATATTCCGAAAAATAGTCATTATTGCGAGTAGTATCCTATATTTCATTCACGACTAATTTATTTATCACAAATACATGACTCTCAGTTTCATTCATCTCGGTACAAATATGCAAACACTACCTATGCGTTTGACACTGACACTTTGTAGTTTGGTTATATCGTTTCCATGGTAGTATTCAAGAGGAAATAAAGACTATCACTATCAATTCCCGCCATTATATTACTTACATTATGTATCAGTTGTATTAATTCAAAATCTGCAGGGATTCAAAATTAATTTCTAATACCTAGTGAATGAAAAGCAATTTGTAATCCCTAGGGATTGAAAGTGCCACTTCAATTCCTAAAATCAGAGATCAGAAGTGTAGTTTCAATCCCTAAAATCCATAAAATATTTCATTTTCTTACTATATGTATTTCAACTATAATATTATGTTTCAATTTAGATTCCTTCGATCTTTGAAAATTTCGAATAGAATGAATAAAATAGAAAACGGAAGTTCGAAGCAATACCACTCAATGAATATCTGTTGCAAATAACGTGTATCTCGAATCAAAACGCTATCTACCTGATGATCAGAGTCGAACTTCTAGTACTTTCAATAACTACTGGAGATCTCTCACAACGGCCACATCTTTCAGCGAAGCTATAACGATAAATCCGCCACGAACAAGAGTTATCTCTGGTCAACAAGGCCGTAAACCCTGACAGGAAACAGGATTTCGATAGTCGAATGAAATAATTATTCTATAGAAACATATTCAATTAAAACCTATGTATGCCTGTTCACAATTATATATCATGGTAGAGACCCCTTTGATAGGGCTCTTTATCACCCTTCTTTGGTCATTTTTGAAATAGGTCGTGTAGGGTAATTGTTGAAAATTTTTTTGTCGAGACCAATCAATTAGCGTGCATGATTTGTTTTAAATCGGGTTTTTTAACTTGTCGGCTCTGGTCAATGTATTAATTGTTACAATATTGACAACTGATTTCTTGAATTTCCGACTTTTCTGTGTTTTCCGATTTATTGTTTGGATTACCAGGGAGCTGCTGTAATTCATAAGAAGTTTCAAATGCAACTTTCATATTTATCTTATCGAATATGTGTTCAAGTTCTCTAGTGTACTGGGGTTCATAGTGGAATACTGTTAACTTTACTCTCATATTTACATAAAGTCGAAGATTGATGAAGTGTTTACCTAAATTTACATTTTCTTATTATCTTGTCAACTAAATCTGGGTTGAAACCGTGCACTTCAGCTACGTACCTATTCAATGTCTTTTCATTCTCGTACTTATCTAGGGGAAACTGAAGTGTACTGGGACGTTTGGAAATGAAGAACTTACATCAAATGATACCATAAAATTGCCCTCTTCTTTTATTCTTTTATTTTTTTCGTAAATTATCGTGAATTTCCAACACTCACATGGTTTGGAACGATAGTGAGATTCCCAAATTGTTTCGTCAACCATTGAGCAAAATTATATGGAGGCGAGTTTTTCTCTGAGACTGTTGGTCGCATCGATTTTCCAGGTTAACATATATTTTTGGTAAACAATATATCTTTGTAACTGTAGGAATTGCAAGTTGTAGCCTTCTGTTTGAGAACGATGAGATAAGTGCCTTGCAAATTTTCCTTGTGGTATTTTCGCTAACGGTGTACTTGAGTAAGGAGATCCGTGGCATCTTCTGATACGGACGGATAACAGTAGTAAGGCAAAGCCGGCATCAGGACCGAGATCTCGGTCCTAGAACCGGCCTAGCGTATATCGAGCGATTTAGGGAACATACTACGCCTATGTCAGCGGGCGCGGTCGTGGACCCCGTTACCCCGTTGGTACT